>JARYGA010015652.1:0-40927 GCA_030545235.1 Helianthus tuberosus
TAACAATTGGCATTCTTCTTGAAATCCCCCTGGTTTGCAATTGAATCAAAATCAATACCGGGGGCAGGGTTAATTCTATAGTGGGGGTTCAAACCAAGAGGGTCAAACTAGGAGTGGGGGTTCAAGTAGGAGTTTAGATAGGATTAGGGAACTTTTTTCTCAATTACTAGTTAAAGACCAAACCACACAGAAAACCCTAAAAGACTTGGGTAGTGGTCTAGAAGAACATGCCATCATGCTTAAGTACAATCATTCAAACTTTCTAGATCTCCAAAGGCAAGTAGGTGAACAATTCCCTGTAAGACTAACTTGTAATAACTTAAAATACGACACAACGGAAAATATGAGCCCAAAATTTCGTTCTTTATTAGACATAATACTTATAGGAAGGTTCAAATACAAAATTTCATACACTCATTAAAAAAGGATTTACCATGTCCCATTATATTAATGCTTCAAGACCTATATTTGTCAAACTATGTGACCGATCCTTCCCGTACAACCCTCGCTCTTGACTCGATCTTCAATCCTTCTTTTCTTCATAATGATGCTAAGTCCACGCCACCTGCATTCACCACATACATGTGCATAGGTTAGATTTAATGATATCATTCCTAAACTAGACATACGTAATCAATAGCTAGTTCGCGTTCCTTCTTCCCATACTAATCCTCACGAATAAGCTTTCCGTGTACATTCGTGCATTCCAAATTCTTTAACCCTGATAACGACAATTAATAGAATACCTGCATTCTCATTTCATACTCAAGACAATGGTTTAGTAACTTAACACTTCAACTTATTTAAACTGTACAAACATATACACAAGTTCCGTTTGCTCATAAACAATGAATCCTACTTCAAACATAGGCACAAACACATATATATATGTAAACGTGAACCTCCTCACATGATTACGTACCCCCATACAAACTTACAACTCCTTTATAACATTTAAATCATCCCTAGGTTTACTAAGGTATGCTAATTACAAGTTTCCATACAAATAAACCACGTACATACGACCTAGCATGCATTCTTACTTCTAATCATAAACAACTATAAGTTCCAACTATTGGATAGTAATTTATTCCATATGCATAAATGTGTATGTATAAATAAATAAACACAAACTTAGTTCGCTCCCTTACATTCTTACTCACACATATTAATCGTGATCACGCTTCCTAAACGCCTCCTAATTGGGATTTTAGAGTACCTTGTGGAGAATCGAAGGCATGCAACCTTCTCTTTATTTAAAACTAGCGCATAAACATTAATTCGGTGGCCTTGAAAAGCATTTACAAGCATTCCTACACACAAACAACAAAAATTTGCCAGCAGCAAGGTCTGTCGCGGGCTGCGACAGCCATGTCTGCTCTTTCGCGGGGCGCCAGAGCTCCACCGTAAGCTACGGTGACTATCGTAGCTTACGGTAGTCTCCAAATTGCTTATGGTAACTAGGGACCGCCTTACGGCAGAAAAGGAATGACCAGCACCCACCGTAAGCTACGTTGGGCACCGTAAGCTACGGTGGTGCCCAGACCTGCATCCTATTTTATGACAAAAACTCTCGTAACTCATTCGTTTCGCATCAGAACCACTTGAAACTTAATCCTAATTATACGTAATATTATTCTTTACATAACTAATTAAAAGTCCCTACCCCGGGACCTTAATCTACCCGAATTTCCTTAACAATACATTACTTGTGTATAATTATTCGACCCATTCAAGACCTTATCAAGCATCTCCCGCGTTTACACTTAAAACTCGCATAAAGTTACTATGATACTTTTACCTTAACCAAATATATATATATATAGAGAGGCCGGTTAACGTACAATACCTCTTATCCTACATTATGTACGCGATGCCCACAGCCGTACGATCTTCAATCCATCAAACGCGGGCAAAACTAATTTATATCATTAAATTAATCAAATTAATATACATAAAACTAACCGCGAAGGATAAAATCGATAATTTCTCTATCAAAATCCCAGCAATTTCGTTCGGTACCTTCTTCTTCTCCAACCGACTCTTCTGCAAATTCAATATCAAACATGGGAAACTGGTTTACATATCATACTTTTGTTCGTGTAGCAGCTTTTTGTTAAAAAAAGATTGTAGCAAAGATTCTTTTTTTCCAAAATCTTTGTTTGTATATTATAATGTTATTTATTGCTCTGATGCAAAGTTTTTGGATTATTGCTCTGATGCAAAGTTTTTGGATATGATTACCCTAGTGGCTATGATGGTGATATGGGGGCCATCCTAATGTAAATTATGATTTCGCATGTTATTCAATTGCAATTCGCATGTTATTTTTTTTTGTTTTTGGAATTTGATTAGTTTATTCAAATTCGCATGTGACTTATAATTTGAATTTGTTTTTTGTATTTAGCATGTTATTTAATTTAATTTCGCATGTTACAAATTATATTTTTGGAATTTGAAAACCAACATGCGAAATTGGTAAAAAAAACATGCGAATTCATCAAAAATTATCACATGCGAAATTGTTATAAAAAAAAACATGCTATTTCATCAAAATTATCACATGCGAAATTGGTACAAAAAAAAACATGCGAATTCATAAAAAATTATCACATGCGAAATTGTTATAAAAAAACAACATGCGATTTTAAAAAGCGGGAAGATGATCTGACGGCTGAGATTGAAGCAAACGTAATGTACGATAAGCAATATTGTACAGTACTCTTTACCTATATATATATATATATATATATATTACCGTCATCATTACGTGTTCTAACTGAGGAATTGACCACATGCATTCGATTATCCATGAGATTTCTGTCCAATTTGATGAAATTGGTGAAACTAGGGTTTCACCCTTTCCTCCTGCCTCTGCTCGATCGCACAACCACACACACGCATATGTGTGTGTTTTAATTTTTGTTTTGTTTTGTTTTAATGTTTTAAGTTTTACCACTTTACATGTTTGGCCCTTCAAGAATACTATTTATATTAATATGACCAAAACTATCCTTACTTATTTATAATTAGCTTAAATTAAAAACCTCATGGAATTTGGGGTGTTACAAATCTACCCCCTTAAAGAAGCTTTCGTCCTCGAAACCTTGTTCATTCCCACTAGTTAATGTACACCTTCACCTTCCATGTATTATTATTAACTCCTCCGTAGGCACGTTTGGGTGCACCCCCCCTAAAATTCATTCCTTTATACTTCGGATTCTTACATAAGGTTAGTTCCTAGTGAAACAACATTACTACTAGTTAATTCTTTTAGTTTATACCTTTGTTAGTAGTAACTACTGGATTATTTCTTCTCTCACTCAAGAATCAAACATAACATTCTATTCCTTCATTAGTCACTCTCAGGTCTCGTTTTGATCTCATTACAACATTCTTTCATCGACATTTATTCTAGTTACTTTCGTGGTTACATATGGGGGGGGGGTCGTTAACATCATAGTCATACCAAAGACATTCAATAACCAGTTCTTTCTCGTACTTACTCATTTGTATTAAATTCCATGGTTAAGCATTATTCTACGTTTTCTATAGTTACTTTTACCAGGCATACCTTTACGTTAGGCTCATTCATATCACTTTACTATAGTTCTCTAACTTCATGCATTACTTATTCTACATGAGTACACGTGTTGTGCAGGCCTATCATACTAGAACTTAATCATTACCCGAAACTTCTTTTTAGCGATATAAATTTTTCTTCCTATATCGATTGTTAAAAAATTATCATTCCTTACCGTATCATACCCATCTGACATAGGATTAATCATTTTACTAACCTTTTGCAGTTTGACTTTCAAGGTCAAACTGGCGTTCCTTAATTATCATGGATGTAATTAAGTACACGATTGTACTTCTTTCCATTCATGCCTACAAACAAAGACTTTAATACATCCTTTCAGTACTTCTTGCAAAACTTACCCTTCCCGTCCATACTTAAATTATTGTTCAAGTCATAACCTGTCATTCATATTGACCCGCAAGAGTCATTTAGTAATGTATCTATCTTGTAACTTGCTCAAAGCTTATTCTTTCAACCTAGGTTTCTTACTATTACAATGGCTTTCCTCGGTTTTCCCTACTTGGCAAATCAAATTCTTCATACTATTTTACTAATACTTATTTAATAACTATCAACTTACTTTGTTTGACTTTTCAGAAGTCCATTTGTAAATACATTCTGACCTATGCTTACCAATTACCCAGTCCTGACACATCCCTCTCTAGCCGAGCTATAAGCTCCTATTAAAAAGACATAATCTTTATACATACCAATGCAAGTCAAATCCATTGACTCGTTATCCATCCTTGTGTTGGTTATTTCTTTCCAATTTGTGGTATTAGAAGATCATGCATTATGCCCACCTACAAATATAAGACTTGAACATTCAAATCATTAAATATCGGGTTCAAATGGCAATCGCTATTTGACCCGTGTGACTCATTTGTCCCTCTTAACCATCTTGCATTCAACACCTTTACATAAATGTATTTATATATATTAAAAATTTTCAAAACATAACTTGGTTAATATCTGCTTTAAAAATATTTACTTCTTCGGTCCGCATTTACTTACGAATTCAGACTTTTCGTTCCACCTTCCATTCCTTTCTATGTTTTGAATCCGTCTCGCGGATTCTAACATATCATTCATACTTTCTCATTCCTTCTATGTTTCGAATCCGTCTAGCGGATTCGAACATATCATTCATACTTCTCTTTCGTATTTGGTACTTTCAATTTCTTGAGAGTCTTACATTTCCCTTCACCCTCACGTCCACCAACTCCCTAATTCTAACGGACATACCTGTAACAATTATCACGGTCTCACGAACGTCAAATGTTTCTTGTGTACTGGCCAGGTACACAATCCACATACTAGTTTCGTGTCTTCGTGCAATCGTCACCTTATGTCCGAAGAATTAGTTTTCAACACGTGTAACATTTTCAAAACTTCATTACTATTCCATTATTATCTTTTATTTAAAATTTTTCCTTCACTTGATAAATTTTACCATTACATATACCCACATGTTACCATTGCATGCCTTGGTGCCGGTCCTAGACCGCATTCATGAATTATCCTCTCCAAGCAATTATGCTTACCTTACATATATATATATATATATACACGTAAACGTGAACATCCTCACATGATTACGTACCCCCATACAAACTTACAACTCCTTTATAACACTTAAATCATCCCTAGGTTTACTAAGGTATGCTAATTACAAGTTTCCATACAAATAAACCACGTACATACGACCTAGCATGCATTCTTACTTCTAATCATAAACAACTATAAGTTCCAACTATTGGATGGTAATTTATTCCATATGCATAAATGTGTATATATAAATAAATAAACACAAACTTAGTTCGCTCCCTTACATTCTTACTCACACATATTAATCGTGATCACGCTTCCTAAACGCCTCCTAATTGGGATTTTAGAGTACCTTGTGGAGAACCGAAGGCCTGCAACCTTCACTTTATTTAAAACTAGCGCATAAACATTAATTTGGTGGCCTTGAAAAGCATTTACAACCATTCCTACACACAAACAACAAAAATTTGCCAGCAGCAAGGTCTGTCGCGGGCCTCGACAGCCTTGTCTGCTCTTTCGCTGGGCGCCAGAGCTCCACCGTAACCTACGTTGACTACCGTAGCTTACGGTAGTCTCCAAATTGCTTACGGTAACCAGGGACTGCCTTACGGCAGAAAAGGAATGACCAGCACCCATCGTAAGCTACGGTGGTGCCCAGACCCGCATCCTATTTTATGACAAAAACTCTCGTAACTCATTCGTTTCGCATCCGAACCACTTGAAACTTAATCCTAATTATACGTAAAATTGTTCCTTACATAACTAATTAAAAGTCCCTTCCCCGGGACCTTAATTTACCCGAATTTCCTTAACAATACATTACTTGTGTATAATTATTCGACCCATTCAAGACCTTATCAAGCATCTCTCGCGTTTACACTTAAAACTCGCATAAAGTTACTAAGATACTTTTACCTTAACTGAATATATATATATATATATATTACCATCATCATTACGTGTTCTAACGATATGTAATAAAACATACTCTTATCTTGACCCGTCCGGTCTTGTTAGCAAACTCCATCACTTCTAATAACCGATTCCTAATTAGACTTAGATTACCATACTTAAGTGATTCGCATCTAAAGCCTTCCTAAAATGGCCTAGGAGGTGATTCGGAAATCACTTCCTTAGTGCTTCTTACTTGATACCAATGTCAATAAAGCATTTCACTTAGTTTCCAATAGTTATCACACAAATAACCTCTTTTACTACT
This sequence comes from Helianthus tuberosus, assembly GCA_030545235.1. Lineage (NCBI taxonomy): Eukaryota > Viridiplantae > Streptophyta > Magnoliopsida > Asterales > Asteraceae > Helianthus > Helianthus tuberosus. Next base: position 6,351 of record JARYGA010015652.1, read on the forward strand.
AAGGAGGGAGTCTGGAGTTTACTTACCTCGTACGTCCAATTTACACATAGCTTCCGTGTTTACCTTCGACCCGTAACGCTTCCATATTTATGTCCCTATTGACATGACTCCTATCCATACATGTCATCATAAATGTAACACGATTAGCTTACAAACATTCGTTCATTCGACTTTCAAATCATGCAATATTTGACTTTCTTTAGCTTATTAACGCATATAAGGGATGTGTATCATCATACTTTATTACTACCGAACATAGCACATTAACTAGCGAGTTCATAACGCAATAGTTTCTTGCATACATGGTTTACCTTTTTAACTTCATACCTATACTTAATCCACTCTCATTTAACTACGCCGTTCACTTATATAACTATTGCATTCATATATAGTTTGCATTCCATAATGTTTTTCATAAAAGACCAATTCCATAATTTCTACATGCAATACAAGACTTCCTAATTCATTCAAATTTATAATATTACCCATTCAAGCATTTAATTGAACACTTGGTGTGCATATAACATTGTAAGCTCTATGTTCAAGTATACAATGCACAATCTCACTAGTAATCTTCATGAATCATATAATCAACTAAATTCACCTCACTTATTCATTCTACAACATAATAATATGTTGATAATTTGCACACAAACAATCACCCATCCAAATCTCTTGATTAATTCACTACAAGCTCACTATTCAATTAAATCAAATGGGTTTTTATTCAATCTTTCAAACAAATCAGTATTATTCATAAAACATCTTCTATTTGGTGATTCTAACTCACAAGCAAGTTCAATTTCATACTATCTCATGGATTAATCAAAACCCTTATCATCATCTAGCATCAATTCACAAAATTCGACTTAGCCCATGATGGAAAACCCTTAGATAACTGAGGAATTGACCACATGCATTCGATTATCCATGAGATTTTTGCCCAATTTGATGAAATTGGTGAAATTAGGGTTTCACCCTTTCCTCCTGCCTCTGCTCGATCGCACAACCACACACACGCATATGTGTGTGTTTTAATTTTTGTTTTGTTTTGTTTTGTTTTAATGTTTTAAGTTTTACCACTTTACATGTTTGGCCCTTCAAGAATACTATTTATATTAATATGACCAAAACTATCCTTACTTATTTATAATTAGCTTAAATTAAAAACCTCATGGAATTTCGGGTGTTACAATTAGAGAAGGCTGTTAGGAAACCGGTTGAGCCAGTGAGATCGAATCCTAAGATTGATCATGCTCGTCTTCCTTATCATGAACGATTAAAGAATCAAAAATATACCTAGGAAAGGAATATGGGTATTTCCTAGACATGTTTAAACAACTTAAGATCAATCTTCTGTTAATTGAAGCCCTCAAGCATATGCCAAAATATGCTAAGTTCTTGAAGGATCTCTTGAAAGGAAAAGAAAATTAGAGGAGCTTTCGAATGTCTCGTTAAATGTTGAATGCTCTGCTGTGGTGACGAACAAGTTACCGGAGAAACTTACTGATCCGAGTATCTTCACGAACCCGTGTTTGTTCAGTAGTGACGTTCAAAACCACGCATTAGCCGACGTTGGTGCTAGTATTAATCTGATGCCATATGCATTTTACGAAAAATTAGGCCTAGGTGACCTCAAACCTACTTGCATGACCTTAGGCTTAGCTGACAAAACCGTTAAGTATCCTCGGGGAATAGTTGAAAATCTGCTCATAAAAGTCGACAAATTTGTTTTTCCCGTGGATTTTGTAATGCTAGATATGGAAGCGGACGAGAATGTGCCTCTAATATTAGGACGTCCATTTTTGTGTACCGCTAATGCCCTCATAGATGTCATCTTAGGCACTATTACACTCAGAGTTAGTGAGGAAACGGTAGTTTTCAATGTCAATAAGGCGAGGAGTTCAGGTGCTCGGGTGGAGGCAGTAGCATCAGTTAGGGAGAGTGAAAAGGATGAGAGAGATGAGAACGAGGGGTTGAGTGATCCTAGTCTAGAGGAGATGTTAGAATCCAAGTGTTGGGATCCACCAAATAGGAGAGAAGAGGAATTAGAGAAAAGAATGGAAATGTTAGAATATAAGATAGAAACACTGAGCAAGGCTTAGTGTGGGGATGGATATATCTTGAATACATATAGGTTCAAACCACCCGATGATGAATTGAGAGGTTGTGAGATATGGAGAGATTCGTTTATTTGTTGGTATGATAGTGCGAGAGCTCGAGAGTTAGGGTACGAAGGTGAGCTGGGTCTACATGATCGTCCGTGAGTGTTAAGGAAGTTGAGAAATTATGGTGAAATTCCCATTGTAGAGTTTGTAGAGTTTAAGTCATATTTGTATTTTAGGTAGTTTTGTGTTTTCGTTTTCGTGTTTTAAGTTGTTTTGCAGGTGATCATGTCCATGGTGGAGTTAAGAATGCGAAGAAACGGGGTTCTGAGATGGTTTCTAGTCAACAATTTGGCTTAGAAAGTGTTTTGGACGAGTTAGAAAGAATTTGGAAATTTTTCTAAGGCAAGGAGGCAACAAAAGTCAGAAACTGTATGTGAAAATAGGCCCTTCGCGTCACGCGAAGGGTACAGGGTGCTTGGTTCGCATAGCGTGACAGGTGTATTTTCCGGTTGAGTTGTTTTCCGTGTCCGGTTTGATAGATTCTAGCATATGGTTCCTATCCGGTATGTGTTTACTTGTACTTTGAGTCGTTTGTTTTGTACTATGAGTCTAACTTAGTAGTTTTGAGTCGTTCTTTTGTGTCGAGTCGGTGCTGCTTTGGTTTTTTTCTTGTTTTTGTTTATGCAGGTTTAAATCGTACCACCCATATGCAATCTCCATTCGGGTAATTTTGGAGTTGCTTTTCAAATTTCAAGGCATTTACTGAGTGTACCAGTCAGAGTTGTAGTCTATCGCGAATGATATGCTATACGATCGAGCTGGATTGGACGAGACTTCGGGAGCTTACGCGTCATAAAACCAGCTAAGTCCTTTCCATTTTTTCCCTTAGTGTTTTTATTTCTTATTTATTTAGTCTTCTGAGTGTGGTTTCCATCCTACATTGAGGGCAATGTAGATTTTAAGTGTGGGGATGGAAAACTATCGTTTAGTGTCAAGTTAGTAAAGTCTTGAGTCATAATTTATTGAAAAAAAATACAAAAAGAATTGAAAAATAGAAAATGTCATTGATTTAGAAAATTTTGAAAAAAAAAACGAAAAATGACAGTACGGTCAGGCATGTTTGGGTTTCAAATAATAATAATAATAATAATAATAATAATAATAATAATAATAATAATAATAATAATAATAATAATAATAATAATAATATAAGTTAAATAAAGTTAAATTCGTGTCTAACTTGGGATGTGAGTAGGCTCGACCCGGTTTCTAGGTTTCTTTTGATATTAAAAAACCTTAATTGCTAGTCTGCTAGTGGGTTATCATATAGGAAAAGTAGATAGCCGAAACCACCGAAAATAGTGTAAGAAATGTCGTTATAAACTAAAATTGTTAGAATTTCTGATCAAAATAAAAAATTAGAATAAATGATGTATATTGAAAAAATGAGGCCTATGTAATCTTCTTTGGGGACGGTGACTCTAACTTAGATTGCCTCTAGGTTAACATAGAAAAAAATGAAAACAATTATCGACGCTCACGTTGTCGCACTTGGGGATGGTTACTCTAGTTAATAAATCCTCTGGGTTAGGTGATGCAAAGTCTAGTGCTCAAAAAGAAGAAAAATAATATTAAAAAGTTTGATGATAAATTCTCTTAATTTTAGTATAAAACGGTTAGGAAAGAATCCAGCGATTCGTTCATTTTATTTCATGAGCTTGAGGCGGGATTAGGTGAAACTGCGGCTTTTAGTGTGAGACCCTAGGTAGATTGACCGAACTTAAATATAAATTGCATAATAAGGACTTGGAACCGAGTGTGGGTTTAACTGGAAACGTATATTTGCAATCGCGGTTAACATGAGTTTTAATTGTTAATAAGTAATTTAAATTTTTAACCCGGATTTTTGCTTGACTATGATTCCGTATGCATAGATCTTTTTTAGGGACGAAAAAAAGTAAGTGTGGGGATATTGATGTGTGGTAAAATACATATATTTGTCCCATGTAAAGTGTATATTTTTTTATAAAGTTTTTATTTGTTTTTTAGTATTTTATTATATTATTTTACGTTTTGACAGGTCCTGGTGCAAATGGAGCGAAGACGAGTAATAAGGAAATAACCAGCCAGTTGAGCAAAGTAGAACGTTAGTGACCGAATTAAAATTGCCGCTATTTTTCTTGAGTAGGTTGTGCCCACTGTCTCTATTTTAAAAGTTAGAGAGCTGTCATATTATTATTATTATTATTATTATTATTATTATTATTATTATTATTATTATTATTATTACTATTATTAATATTATTATTATTACTTTTATTATTATTTATTATTATTATTATTTATTATTATTGTTATTGTTATTATTATTATTATTATTGTTTTTATTATTATTATTATTATTTATTATTATTATTATTGTTATTACTATTATTATTATTACTATTATTATTTATTATTATTATTATTATTATTATTATTGTTATTATTATTATTATTATTATTATTATTATTATTATTATTATTATTATTATTATTATTATTATTATTATTATTATTATTATTATTAGAGTAAATTACCACAATCATCCCTGAGGTTTATGTCGGTTTGGCCAGTTTCATCCAAAATGGTTTTTTTGTGCAAAATAGCCCTTCACATTTGGTATTTTTTGCCATTTTCATCCAAATCACTAACATAGTTTATTTTTCTGTTAAGTTGAAGTAAATTTGGATGAAATTGGCAAATATAAAATCTTAGGGACGATTTTGGCAATTTACTTAAATTCTTTTATTTAATTAATTTTGGCACATATACATAAAACATAATATACATGCAGTTCTTACAAAAAAATTAATATGTTGATAGAAATAAAAAATTTAACGTTTTCAGTTATCAACTGTAGTAGTCGTACGAAGTATTGCAATATGTATACAAGCCATGAATTTGACACACTCACAAAACCTATGTACTCTCCGACATTTTTATGCTGACTTTATTTTAACATATGTTTCAGGTGCTTTTATTTGATGATCATGATGCAAAACATAGGATTGGATGTGGGCCTTAGTAACATAAAACACGAAAGACAGTATGTTTGAACTCGTTTATTTTATTTCAGGACAATGTTAAATAATTAATAATTCAATAAAACATAACTTTAAATCCATGTGTTGTGACACAATGATCCTGTTACAACACTCCCCGATGTTTTCGCCACGGTTTTGTTGTTTTAACGTGGTCGGGGTGTGACAGAAGAGTTGGTATCAGAGCCCATGGTTATAGGGAATTAGGTTATTAGTAATGATCTTGACCTATTTTATAACCTTCCTACGACCCTAACGGGAGTTTTCTTGCGTTTAGATTCTTAATACAACACCTATCACCTATCCTTGGGTGATTAACAAAAAGGAAACACAATTCATTCTCTCGAGTCAATTTTTTTTCCAAAACTTCACAAGAAACCATCTATCCTTAGATGATTTGTTATAGGCTTTTAAGCCTTCACTATTTTCAAAATCGCGTCAAAGTTTGGGCTTTAAATGTGAACATGTTCAATACGGAAGGGTGGGTGCCTGTACCCTGAGTTTTCTATCTAAGGCTAGAGTGTTCGTACAAATTCACATCATCGGACCAGTCACTCTTACCTGGGAACTCTCGGGGTGAGTGTCCACTTATAGGCTAAAGCATATCTTCGCGATACATTATAAATACCCACTTACTTTGATTAGTCACCGGGACGTTTGTTTGTTTTAGTTAACGAACGAATTGTCACAATCCTTATACTTTGTCGATACTTTTAAGCATTCAATTTTGACTATCCAATATCATCTCACTCGTTTCCTATCATGTTTCTCTACTTTTTTAGAATGCTTCCTAGACGCGATCAGACTCAAGATGCTGCAATAGCAGCCTTAGTTGCTCAGCAAATCGCTGCTGTGCTCCCGAACCTTATTACTCAGATAAATCAAGCAAACAACAATAATAACAATAACAATGCTTAGTGCAACTATAAGACATTCAATTCGGCTAAGCCACTTAAATTTTCTGGGTCTGAAGGAGCTACTAGGCTCCTACAATGGTTCGAGAGTTTAGAAAGCACATTCCGACACGTTCAATGCCCAAACAAGCGAAAAGTTGAGTTTTCATATAGTGTCTTTGAGATAGGGCACTAACATGGTGGAATGGTGTGATGAGAGATAGGGGTGCCGATGTGGCAATGGCCCAAACCTGGGAAGAGCTTCGAGCTCTAATGATGAAGGAATTATGTCCTCGTCATCAACTCAGGGCACTGGAAAGGGAATTCGACGATCTTAAACAAGATAGCGGGTGACCATCGAGCCTACAGTGATTGTTATGAGGAATTAAGTCTGTTGTGTCCTACCATGGTTCAGCCTTTGGTTAAGGCGATTGAAAAATACATTGATGGCCCCCCGACCCAGTTCAGGACATTGTTATTGGTAGCAACCCTACCACAGTTAGACAGGCCATTGAGCAATCCGCTACTTTGACTGAATCATAGATTAGGAAGGGTAAACTTTTCCGAAAAGGCGATAAGAAATCATCGAACAAGACTACACAAGAAAAATCAAAGGAGGACAAGACTGAATCCTCCAAGAAGTCAAAGAAGCGTAAGGCTTCACAGAACTTCGATGTAGTTGCTCAAAACAATCAAGCTGCCCCTAACCATCCAACTCAACCTCCTGCTAAAACGCCATACAATGGATCTGCACCTCTGTGCAACCAATGTAACCTTCATCATCATGCCAGTGTACGTTGCTCAAATGCCTAAATTGTTGGCTTGTTGGTCATACAGCTAGGGTTTGTCGAGTTGCGACTACACAAAATCAAGTTGTTAACAACCCTACTCAAGCTCATTTTCCACCTGGTTCTTGCTACAACTGTGGCGAGATGGCCCATTTCAGAAACAATTGCCCAAGGCTTGTTAATGCAAATCCAGCCGTGGATTAGCATTTGGCTAACTGGAAGACGATGCTACTTTGAAACAACTGAACTTTATGTTTTATTTCTTTTGTTATCCAAGAGCTTTGAAAAAATTAGTTTGGTTTATAAACAAAATTTTATTCGCATTTCGATATACGAAAACAAATGTGGTTACATGTATGAATAACATGCCCCTATGATGCAGACACCAAGGAACCCTGTTCCTTGCAAGACAAACTACTCTCATAGTTCTTCCATTTTTGAGATCGCTCGCGATCTCCACAAAAATCCTAAGTACTCATTTCTTCTAAAAAACAGAGTACAAGGTACAAGTTGTCACTCTTGACGAATACTTAGAGTACCGCTTTAAATCCTTGATTGGATACCTAAGGGTACTTCCATAAGTCCTTAATTGGTCTTACGCAATATGTCTATGTACATATCATTACTTCCTGGTTTCACGACATTATACATAGTATATGATTTCATAAAGGTTATACATGTTTTCAAAACCTCATACATGATTTCAAAAATCATATCACATGGTTTTAAAACATCTTATAAACATATTTACCTAATACACATAGTACATGATTTCAAGAACATTACATAAGGTTTCAAAAACATATTTTCAAAGATTCCATGCATAATTTTCAAGGACATTTTGCTTCATATGTTGACTTAACATGACTACCACATTGATTTCAAGGATCCTTTTTGCTTCATATGCTGGCATAGCATATCTAGCACCTTGATTTCATAAAAACTTTGCTTCATATGTTGACTTAACATCCCTAGCACATTGATTTCAAGGATCCTTTTTGGTTCATATGCTGGCTTAGCATATCTAGTACCTTGATTTCATGAACACTTTACTTCATATGTTGACTTAGCATACCTAGTATATGGTTTTCAAATCATCTTCGCTACACAAATTCTAAATCCTTATAAGATCTTCCTATCTTCATAGTTAGATCCTTGTGGATGTTTAAAGCGCAAAATTAAAAGTCCTTAATTGGATTCTATATGTGCTTTAATACGTATGTTACGATTCAGTAAGGACAAAACCGAATCCTTATGAGATCTTCATATCTTAATAGTTAGATGTGACACCTGTCTCACTTCAACCATCAAACAAGTACCAAGCCAATGAAATATTATATTTCATACTTGGGATCTGTATAAATATGTGTATCTTATGCACATATCAACTCTTGTTCGATTTCAAGCTTTAAATCACTTTCTGGAGGGTTATACGCGCTCTGATGCGTAGATATAACCAGTTTAATGCAACGAACACTCCGGAATAGTGAAATAGGCTTAACATACCTTAAATAACCTTTACATAACTTATAAATAAGTTTTGAAGGCTTTGGTATGGCAAAAATCGAGTTAAATCGCTTACAGGGACTAAAGTTGACAAACTCCGAAAGTATGCCAATTTGAACTGTAACGAACATTCCGGAACATGACCATAAGTTAAACACACCCTAAATATCCTTTACATAGCATAGAAATAGGCTTTGAGGGGTTCGGTGTGCTAAAATAAACTTCTGGGTCATTCAGGGACTAAAAACGTCAAAAAGTGCATAAGTTTGCACTTTCGCGCATAACTTACGTTCTGAATACTTCTGGACATCCAAAAATTTATGTAAACACTAAAACATTTTATTTTAGTGTTTGGCATAAGAAAAATCCAATCGTTACGTCATTTGGATCGTTTTTCGCGCTTATGCGCATTCCGTCGTAATTAAGCGAACAGCGCATTCGTACGACCAAACGAACCAACGTCCGACATATTTCTGAGCATGTTTCATGTCCACAATGTTTAGAAATCATGTTAGGGCCTTAAAGTTGGCTTAACGGGCCTTAAACATATCGAAAATGGCTTAAACACATATAAGGGACTGAAACTGCAACTTTTGAAACTTGTTGCTGATCTGCAGACCTCAGGCGGCCCGCGTAAAACCAGGGCTATCCTTTACGCGGCTCGCGTCAGCCTCTCAGACCAGATTCGATGTTTAAACAGGCTGTTAACAGCTGCATTACCCACAAAACCCACTTGCACATGGTAATTCTGATACTAGGGGCTGGTTTTGGATGTGCACATGGTATTACAATACCATGTGTGCAAGTGTATGGCCAAGATCAAAGCACGTTTCCCGATAAACGATCCTAACGGTGCTAGTATTCCTATAAATACCCACATCCCCCAACCTCTAAACCCACAAGAATCTGATCTTAGAAGCTCTAAGTTGAAACCATTGTTTCATACCTGAGCTACTTGGATCACAATTAGCATTCGGGGACCCCTCGTAAGTATTCCTTCGTTCTTTTATTGCTTTTCGAGTCCGAAAGTCAAACATTGTTTGACTTTCTGCGTTGACCAGTTTATGGTCAATGCGAAGTTCGTTTGAACTTCGCAACGTGATTGTAATCACGGTGGTTATAGTCCCTTGTGACTATGCCTACTGATTACCACGTTGTCTAGGGTCGTAAGGGTAAGCGATCTAATAAATCGCTTATGCCTTCGAACCCGACCCATATGGTCGATCATTAGGATCCGACCAAACACATTAGGTGACCATTGTATATAGGGAATAACCTTCCGAGGTTATACCTTATGGTCGCTTCGTTTAAGTAGTTGTATGATAGGTAGTTTATATGCCTTAGGTAAATTACCAGAATACCCTTTTCATGTATAATTGGTAATTAAGCATATGTAACCTAAAATTTTGTCACATAACTGATTATGTAACATGTTTAGGCATATAACACTTGTCATAGGGCTAGTTAGACGTCTCGAGTGCTCTTTTGCGCGCACGACGCGTTAAAGTAGCATAAGCTACCTTAATGGGTCACGATGGGTTGAAAGCACTTATGTTAGGTTTCATTTAGTATGTAGGATTTGTTAAACCATATGACACGAGTCTCCATACTCGTTTGGTTTACGACCCTCATTCTATCTGATCTTCCGATTTAGGTCCGGTTTATTAGCATAGTTACCTATATTAGGTGTCGTTTGATATCCGCGATCTCTAGCATTGTTTGGTTGTTACTCAAGGACTACTAAGCAATCTCAAGTGAGTACATAGACCCCTCTTTTACTGTTTTCCAAACGTTTTGGGGTGGAACACATGCGCCTACTTGTTACTTTCATGCTTTCCTGTTTTCACATCATATACTTGCTATGTTCATTAGTACATTTATAGTACATGATTTCAATACATTTTATGCTATGTATGCCCATTGTGTGCATACTTAGTACATTGATTTACATTACATCTCATGCTATGTATGTCCATTGTGTGCATACTTAGTACATTGTTCTACATTGCATTTCTGTTGCATACGCTCATCCTGCATAAGAACACATTATATTACATTTTGAACCGTTGTAACCATTTGACTATGTGAACCGTCGTAACCGTTTGATTATATGAACTGTTTGTAACTGTTGAACCGTGTGAACCTTTTGTATCTGTTGACATGATTTACATTTGACAATAGACATTAGACTATACATAAACATTTCTACAATTGTTAAACATTACATCTTGATGGTTTGGTTTGAGTAAGTGATTTAAGTAACGAGGTGTGTGTAATATGATACAAGCATGGTGGATACGCCGCTGGTACTTCCTATATATAAGTGTTAGTATGGTATCACATATTGTAGGGTTATTTAAATCATTTCAGTTTGAGACATATAACATTTTATATAAATAACATACTTTTCACAAGACATTGATTTACAAACAACTTATCTTATACAAACTCATCTTACATGGTTATTCATTTAACCCTACATTATTCTCTTATTTATACATATCATCTGATCTTATCGTTTTTCAAATGATTTACAAGACAAAGCAAATTTCAAGGCTCATGACTAAACATTTTCTCAAACATAAGTCATGAATCCTATTTTCTCAAAACCTATGTATCTCACAGGCATTTTTATGCTGACGTACCTATTTTCACATGTGTTTTCAGGAGATGATGCATAGGACTTATCAAGACATACTTAGGCGGACCTGTGCCTTAGTGACTTAAAACGAGACAAGAATTAGTTAATTTACGTTATGTACTCTTTGTTTCTTGTTTAAAACAATGTAAACTCTCTTGTTTGATTAATAAAACGAAACTTTAATTGCCATGGATTTGAAACGATTAATTTTGTTACAACACTCCCCGACATTTCCGCCACGTTTCGTTGTCTCACGTGGTCGGGGTGTGACAGAAAAGATGGTATCAGAGCCAATGGTTATAGGGAATTAGGTTATTAGTAATACTTTGACCTAGTCTATAACCTTCTTAGGACCCTAACGCGAGTTTACTTGTGTTTAGTCATAAAACAATACCGTTACCTATCCTTAGGCGACAATCACAACAAGAACATAAATTTCAAAACCGCTTTGAAAACTAATCATTTATTCTAGGATGATTGATTACTAGGTTTTGAACCTTCTATTGTAAGGTTTTGAACCCTCTGTTATAAGGTTTTGAACCCTTTGAGTTTTCAAGATCTCGTCAAAGTTTTGGGTCCTAAATAGTGTGAACACGTGCAAACTGGAAGAGTGGATGCCTGTACCCTGGGCTTTCTGTCTAAGGCTAGAGTGTTCATACAAATCCACATAATCGGACCAGTCACTCTTACCTGGGAACTCTTGGGGTGAGTGTCCACTTATAGGCGAGCATGTCTTCGCGATACATTATGAGGATCTATTTGCTTTGACTCAGCCTTTGTGTTGTTTGTTTGCTTCATGGTTCAAACAAATGACCATTACCCATGATTTTGGTCAGAAATTGTAACATCCTATTCTTACCCAATGCCATTTCATTTGTTTTCTCTCTTGTTTCCCCTTTTAGAATGCCTCCTCGACGCGAAAATCCGGTATCTATTGAAGATCTGGCAGCTGTCATTACACAGCAAATAACTGCTGCAATCCCGAACATCGTTGCCCAATGTCACCAAGCTCTCAACAACAATAATGTCCTCTGCAACTTCAAGACGTTCAACTCGGCTAAGCCATCAAAGTTTTCTGGGTCTCAAGGAGCGACTGCACTTCTGCAATGGTTCGAGAGTCTAGAGAGCACCTTCAGGCATGTTCAATGTCCAAATGAGCGAAAGGTAGATTTCGCATCTAGTGTCTTTGAGAAACGAGCTTTGATGTGGTGGAACGGTGTGGTGAGAGATAGGGGTGCCGAAGTGGCACTGGCCCAAACTTGGGAAGAACTTCGAGCACTGATGATGAAGGAATTCTGTCCTCGTCACGAGATCAGGGCATTGGAAAGGGAATTCGACGATCTTAAGCAAGACAGCGGTGAACATCGAGCATACACTGATCGATATGAAGAGCTGAGCCTGTTATGCCTTACCATGGTTACGCCTTTGGATAAGGCGATCGAGAAATACATTGATGGCCTCCCTGACTCAGTTCAGGACATTGTTACTGGTAGTAACCCCACTACGGTTAGGCAGGCCATTGAGCTATCTGCAACCTTGACTGAATCTCAGATCAGAAAGCATAAACTTTTTCGAAAGGGTGACAAGAAGCCAATCGAGGAATCAAAGACCATGAATGAACAGACTGGATCCCCTGAGAAGTCTAAGAAGCGTAAGGCTTCGCAGAATTTTGCGATTGCTGCTCAACCCAACCAAAACACCCGCAACCAACCAACTCAACCTCCTGCAAAGAAACCTTATGCCGGTACTGCACCTATATGCGACAAATGTAATGCACACCACTTAGCTCACCTACAGTGTCGTTTATGTGCATCATGTGGGCGACTCGGTCACCTGGCAAATGCTTGTCGATTTACCCCAAACCAAGGTGGTCCAAACCAACCTCAAGTAAATCCTGCTCAAGCTCGTCCTCCACCAGGACCTTGCTTCAACTGTGGCGAGATGGGCCATTTCCGAAGAAATTGCCCAAAGATTGCTAATGCGAATCCAGCGCAAGGATGAGCATCGGACCAACTAGAAGACAATGTTGTTTAGAGATAATCAAGCCTTATGTATTATTTTCTTTTGTAGTCAAGGTCCATGAAACAGTTGTTGTTGTTTATAAATAAATCTTTTTATTTTACATTACAATGTACAAATGTGATGGCATGTATAAACAACGTATCCTCTACAATACGGACAATCAAGGAACCGTATTCCTTGAAGAACAGACTACCCCGTAATTTTCTTCCATTTTATTATCTCTTGCGTTTTCCACGGAAATCCAAAGTACCCGTTTCTTCCAAGGAAACGAAATACAAGGCGCAAGTTACAACTCTGTACGAATACCCAAAGTACCACTATAAATTCTTAATAGGGTACCTAAGGGTATTTCTGTATATTCAAATTATTGTACCTTAATTCGAATATTGCGTTTTCTTGAAAACGAAATCGAATTTTTGGAAGATCGTCGAATTTTTGGAAGATCTTTCTATCTTCATAGTTAGATTCTTGCTAATGTTTAAAGTACCAAATGAAATCCATGAAATGGATTCCTAGTGTGCTTTAAATGCATGTACGTAATTAACAAAACAAAACTTACAAATTAAAGATCTAGATAAACAATTTTGTGGTTATGTGACTATGTGTTTATGCATCTTGTCTTTCCATTTATGCATTTTGTGTTTTTGTATACTCTGGATATTCACTATCCAAATCCTCGTAGAATCTTTCATACCTTCATATGAGGGATTCGTAGTAGGATATTCAAAAAGGTACTATCTTAAATCCTTAATGGACTTCTACGTTGTAGTTAAGTCCCTTGGATTATAAAGTACTATTCCAAAGTTAAAGGACAACATGTGTTGATATAGTTGAAGAGATTGGTTTGACAATCTAGTTAAAGACATCCTACGTCGATGTAGTTAAATATTCCCCGTGGGTAGTTTAGTTAAATAGATCATTCGTTGATCTAAGAGATTGGTTCGACAATCTAATTGAATATATCATGCGTTGATATAGTTAAAAAGGCCCTCTGGTGGTCTAGTTAAAGAGATCCTACGTCGATCTAAGTTAAATAGATTGGTTCGACAATCTAGTTAAAGACATCCTACGTTGATGTAGTTAAATATTTCTCTTGGGTAGTTTAGCTGAAGAGATTGTTCGTTGATCTAATCCTTTGGTGACCTAGTTAAAGAGACTCTATTGCAGTCAAGTTAAATCACCACAGGATTATTCATTTTATTTTTTTTCCCATACGCATTAGGAAATGAACTGTGCGGACTGTGCAAGGAAGTACGTAATTATGGAGGCCTACATAATTATGAAATTCAGTGCACAGAAACCACAGGAAGTTTTGTCATGTGTAAAGACCAATAGTGGCAAGAGTAATGATACAGGAGAAGTCTTGGACTTTGACCGATGTCGTTTTATCTTACACTTCCCAATCGTAAATTTAAGTTTCCTATGATAAGTCTTCATGGGAAACGTTCTCCTATCCATAGTTTGAAACTGCATGTTTTGCTGCTACAAGGACTTCACTTTGAAGGATTGACAATTTTGCTAAGAACCCTATCATGGCCCAGAGTTCTACTTAGGGTTCAAGGGGTTTATTCAAAGCGAAAACATCACCGTCGTCCTAACAAGTTTCTCCTAAAATTAAATTTCGGGACAAAATTTCCTAAAGTAGGGGAGACTGTGACACCTGTGTCACTTCAACCATCAAAAAAATACCAAGCCAATGAAATATTATATTTCATACTTGGGATCTGTATAAATATGTGTATCTTTTGCACATATCAACTCTTGTTCGATTTCAAGCTTTAAATCGCTTTCTGGAGGGTTATACGCGCTCTGATGCGTAGCTATAACCAGTTTAATGCAACGAATACTCCGGAATAGTGAAATAGGCTTAACATACCTTAAATAACCTTTACATAACTTATAAATAAGTTTTGAAGGCTTTGGTATGGCAAAAATCGAGTTAAATCGCTTACAGGGACTAAAGTTGACAAACTGCGAAAGTATGCCAATTTGAACTGTAACGAACATTCCGGAACATGACCATAAGTTAAACACACCCTAAATATCCTTTACATAGCTTAGAAATAGGCTTTGAGGGGTTCGGTGTGCTAAAATAAACTTCTGGGTCATTCAAGGACTAAAAACGTCAAAAAGTGCATAAGTTTGCACTTTCGCGCATAACTTACGTTCTGAATACATCCGGACATCCAAAAATTTATGTAAACACTAAAACATGTTATTTTAGTGTTTGGCATAAGAAAAATCCACTCGTCACATCATTTGGATCGTTTTTCGCGCTTATGCGCATTCCGTCGTAATTAAGCGAACATCGCATTCGTACGACCAAACGAACCAACGTCCGACATATTTTTTAGCATGTTTCATGTCCACAATGTTTAGACATCATGTTAGGGCCTTAAATTTGGCTTGACGGGCCTTAAACATGTCAAAAATGGCTTAAACACATAACAGGGACTGAAACTGCAACTTTTGAAACTTGTTGCTGATCTGCAGACCTCAGGCGGCCCGCGTAAAACCAGGGCTATCCTTTACGCGGCCCGCGTCAGCCTCTCAGACCAGATTCAATGTTTAAACAGGCTGTTAACAGCTGCATTACCCACAAAACCCACTTGCACATGGTAATTCTGATACTAGGGGCTGGTTTTGGATGTGCACATGGTATTACAATACCATGTGTGCAAGTGTATGGCCAAGATCAAAGCACGTTTCCCGATAAACGATCCTAACGGTGCTAGTATTCCTATAAATACCCACATCCCCCAACCTCTAAACCCACAAGAATCTGATCTTAGAAGCTCTAAGTTGAAACCATTGTTTCATACCTGAGCTACTTGGATCACGATTAGCATTCGGGGACCCTTCGAATGTATTCCTTCGTTCTTTTATTGCTTTTCGAGTCCGAAAGTCAAACTTTTTTTGACTTTCTGCGTTGACCAGTTTATGGTCAATGCGAAGTTCATTTGAACTTTGCAACGTGATTGTAATCACGATGGTTATAGTCCCTTGTGACTATGCCTACTGATTACCACGTTGTCTAGGGTTGTAAGGGTAAGCGATCTAATAAATCGCTTATGCCTTCGAACCCGACCCATATGGTCGATCATTAGGATCCAACCAAACACATTAGGTGACCATTGTATATAGGGAATAACCTTCCGAGGTTATACCTTATGGTCGCTTCGTTTAAGTAGTTGTATGATAGGTAGTTTATATGCCTTAGGTAAATTACCAGAATACCCTTTTCATGTATAATTGGTAATTAAGCATATGTAACCTAAACTTTTGTCACATAACTGATTATGTAACATGTTTAGGCATATAACACTTGTCATAGGGCTAGTTAGACGTCTCGAGTGCGCTTTTGCGCGCACGACGCGTTAAAGTAGCATAAGCTACCTTAATGGGTCGCGATGGGTCGAAAGCACTTATGTTAGGTTTCATTTAGTATGTAGGATTTGTTAAACCATATGACACGAGTCTCCATACTCGTTTGGTTTACGAACCCTCATTCTATCCGATCTTCCGATTTAGGTCCGGTTTATTAACATAGTTACCTATATTAGGTGCCGTTTGATATCCGCGATCTCTAGCATTGTTTGGTTGTTACTCAAGGACTACTAAGCAATCTCAAGTGAGTACATAGACCCCTCTTTTACTGTTTTCCAAATGTTTTGGGGTGGAACACATGTGCCTACTTGTTACTTTCATGCTTTCCTGTTTTCACATCATATACTTGCTATGTTCATTAGTACATTTATAGTACATGATTTCAATACATTTTATGTTATGTATGCCCATTGTGTGCATACTTAGTACATTGATTTACATTACATCTCATGATATGAACACATTATATTACATTTTGAACCGTTGTAACCATTTGACTATGTGAACCGTCGTAACCGTTTGATTATATGAACTGTTTGTAACTGTTGAACCGTGTGAACCTTTTGTATCTGTCGACATGATTTACATTTGACAATAGACATTAGACTATACATAAACATTTCTACAATTGTTAAACATTACATCTTGATGGTTTGGTTTGAGTAAGTGATTTAAGTAACGAGGCGTGTGTAATATGATACAAGCATGGTGGATACGCCGCTGGTACTTCCTATATATAAGTGTTAGTATGGTATCACATATTGTAGCATTATTTAAATCATTTCAGTTTGAGACATATAACATTTTATATAAATAACATACTTTTCACAAGACATTGATTTACAAACAACTTATCTTATACAAACTCATCTTACATGGTTATTCATTTAACCCTACATTATTCTCTTATTTATACATATCATCTGATCTTATCGTTTTTCAAATGATTTACAAGACAAAGCAAATTTCAAGGCTCATGACTAAACATTTTCTCAAACATAAGTCATGAATCCTATTTTCTCAAAACCTATGTATCTCACAGGCATTTTTATGCTGACGTACCTATTTTCACATGTGTTTTCAGGAGATGATGCATAGGACTTATCAAGACATACTTAGGCGGACCTGTGCCTTAGTGACTTAAAACGAGACAAGAACTAGTTAATTTATGTTATGTACTCTTTGTTTCTTGTTTAAAACAATGTAAACTCTCTTGTTTGATTAATAAAACGAAACTTTAATTGCCATGGATTTGAAACGATTAATTCTGTTACAACACTCCCCGACGTTTTCACCACGTTTCGTTGTCTCACGTGGTCGGGGTGTGACATTAGATCCTTGTGGATGTTTAAAGCGCAAAATCAAAAGTCCTTAATTGGATTCTTTGTGTGCTTTAATACGTATGTTACGATTCAATGAGACCAAACCGAATCCTTATAAGATCTTCCTATCTTCATAGTTAGATTCTTGAGGATGTTTAGAGTACTATTTGAAGTCCATTGATTGGATTCCTGGTGTACTTTAAATGCATGTGTACCAATCGACGACAAGTTAATAACAAGTTGATAATAAGTTAATGAAAAAGTTGACAATTATGTGATTATGTGTGATCCAAATGCTCGCTATCCAAATCCTTGTAGAATCTTCCATATCTTCATATGATAGATTCTTAGAAGGATATCCAAAAGTACTATCTTAAATCCTTAATGGGTTTCTATGCAGTAGTTAAGACCCTTGGATTTTAAAGTACTATTCTAAAGTTAAAGAGATCATGTGTTGATCTAGTTAAAGAGACCCTATGGTGGTCTAGTCAAAGTTATCACAAGATTATTTGTTTGATTCTTCCCCTACACATTATAGAATAAACTGTGTGGAATGTGCAAGGAACTACGTAATTATGGATGCATACATAATTATGGAATTCAGTGCACAGAAACCACAACAAGTTTTGTCATGTGTTAACTTATACAAGAAACAAAAGTTATCTATATTCATTTCCATTTATGATGAAGTATCCACCGAGGAAAAATGAACTAGCTACTCATTTTTCGCTTCTGAAAGAGATATCCATTGTGAAATGAATATCCATTCGAAAACCATATTTACTTTCGTTTCTGATGAAGTATCCACTGAGGAAAATGAATAAAGTCATTCCGCTTCTTTTGAAGTATCCACTGAGGAAAATGAATTATCCATTCATTTTTGCTTCTAAAGAAATATCCATTGGGGAATGAATAACCCTGTATTGATTCTTTCATTTCCACTTCTGATGAAGTATCCACTGAGGAAAATGAATTATCCATTCATTTTCGCTTCTGAAGAAATATCCATCGGGGAGATGAATAATCTATACAATAATCTTTCATTTCCACTTCTGACGAAGTATCCACTGAGGAAAATGAATTACCCATTCATTTTCACTTCCGAAGAAATAACCATTGGGAAATGAACAACTTATACATTCTTTCATTTCCACTTCTGACAAAGAACCCATTGAGGAAAATGAACTATCCATTCATTTCCGCTTCCGAAGAATATCCATTGGGGAAAAGAAATACAAATCCTTACAAGATCTTTCGGTCTTCATAGTTAGATTCTTAAAGGATACTCACAAAACTACTGTTGATTTGGTTTTATCATTGATCAAATCCCTCATTCCCACTTCCTGCTTTAATCAAGGGAGTATCCATTAGGGGATGAGCATCATAGGTATAACAGCCCATTCCCACTTCCTGCATTCTCTGAGGAAGCATCCACTAGGGAATAATAAAGTTATGCCTTACGTGTAGATCCTTATTGGGGTATTCTATGAAAATAGATAAAACTCTAGATTTTGCGCAAGACAATTGCTTAACAAAAGTTATACAAATAGACTCCTACGAATAAATTTCAGGACGAAATTTCCTAAACTAGGGGAGACTGTGACATTTGTGCCTCTACGACCATCATATAAATACGAATCCAATGAAATCTTGTGTTTCAATCTTGGGATTCGTACAATTATATGTGACATTTACAAATATCAATTCTTGTTCAATTTCAAAGTTTTTAAACACTTTCTGGAAAGTTATACACAAACTGTTACATAAACGGTTAGTTTAACGCGACATACACTCTGGAAGGGTGACAAAAGCTTAACATACCTTAAGTAACCTTTACATAACTTATGTGACACCTGGGTCACTGCGACCATCAAACAAATACCAAACAAATGAAATATTGTATCTCATACTTGGGATTTGTATAAATATGTGTATCATTTGCACATATCAATTTTTTGTTCAATTCCAAACTCTAAATCGCTTTCTGGAAGGTTATACGCGCACCGATGCGTAAATATAACCAGTTTAATGCAACAAACACTCTAGAATAGTGACATAAGCTTAAAATATCTTAAATAACCTTTACATAACTTAGAAATAAGTTTTGGAAGGTTTGGTATGCCGAAATCAAGTTAATTCGCTTACAGGGACTAAATTTGACAAACTGCGAAAGTATGCCAATTTGAACTGTAACGAACATTCTGGAACATGACCATAAGTTAAACATACCATAAATATCCTTTACATAGCATAGAAATAGGCTTTGAGGGGTTCGGTGTGCTAAAATAAACTTTTGGGTCATTCAGGGACTAAAAGTGTCAAAAAGTGCACAAGTTTGCACTTTTGCGCATAACTCACGTTCTGAATACATCTGGATGTAAGCACTAAAACATTTTATTTTAGTGTTTGGCATAAGAAAAATCCATTCGTCACGCAATTTGGATCGTTTTTCGCGCTTGTGCGCATTCCGTCGTAATTAAGCGAACATCGCGATCATACGGCCAAACGAACCGACATCCGAGATATTTTTGAGCATGTTTTGAGTTCCCTATACTTTAACTTCATTTTAGAGCCTTGAAATGAGGTTAACGGGGTTCAAACGCATCGAAAATAGCTTAAACGGGCTGCAGGGACCATTTCTGCCATTTTTGAAACTTTGCTGAAACTGGTACATGGTGGCGTAGCGCGAGCACTTCATGCCTATGCAGTCGCGCTATGCGAGCACCTCATCTGGGCAAAAACTTCAGAAACATCGAATCTGGTCCGTTCCACTTGTTGCACATGGTTTTGGGGAATCTATGGGCTGGTATTGAGTGCACATGGTATTACAAAACCATGTGTGCACATGTATGGCCAAGATCAAAGCACGTTTTCCAAGAAACGATCTTAACGACTCTCCGAAAACTATAAATACCCCCCCATGCCATTGCAAAAACCCCCAAGAATCTGATCTTAGAAGCTCTAAGTTGAAACCATTGTTTCATACCTGAGCTACTTGGATCACGATTAGCATTCGGGGACCCTTCATAAGTATTCATTCGTTCTTTTATTGCTTTTCGAGTCCGAAAGTCAAACTTTGTTTGACTTTCTGCGTTGACCAGTTTATGGTCAATGCGAAGTTCGTTTGAACTTCGCAACGTGATTGTAATCACGATGGTTATAGTCCCTTAGGACTATGCCTACTGATTACCACGTTGTCTAGGGTCGTAAGGGTAAGCGATCTAATAAATCGTTTATACCTTCGAACCCGACCCATTTGGTCGATCATTAGGATCCGACCAAATACGATAGGTGACCATAGTATATAGGGAATAACCTTCCGAGGTTATACCTTATGGTCGCTTCGTTTAAGTAGTTGTATGATAGGTAGTTTATATGCCTTAGGTAAATTACCAAAATACCCCTTTGATGCCAAAATTCATTTTAAACATATGTAACATAACTTTTGACATCTAAACTGATTTGACAACAATATTAGACATGTTAAGGCATATGTTACTTGTCATAGGACTAGTTAAGCGGTCCGAACGCGTTTCACGCGAACGACGCGTTAAAGTAGCATAAGCTACCTAAACGGGTCATAATGGGTCGTAAGCACTTAGGCTAGGTTTCATTTAGTATATAGGCTTTGTTAAACCATACTACATGAGTTCCAATACTCATCTGGTTTACGAGCCCTCATTCTATCCGATCCTCCGATATAGGTCCGGTTTATTAACATAGTTACCTATATTAGGTGCCGTTTGATATCCGTGATCTCTAGCATTGTTTGGTTGTTACTCAAGGACTACTAAGCAATCTCAAGTGAGTACATAGACCCCTCTTTTACTGTTTTCCAAACTGTTTTGGGGTGAAACACATGTGCCTACTTGTTACTTTCATGCTTTCCATGTTTTCACATTATATACATGTTATGTTTATTAGTACACTATTAGTACATGATTTCATTACATTTTATGCTATGTATGTCCATTGTGTGCATACTTAGTACATTGTTTTACATTTACATTTCATGCTATGTATGTCCATTGTGTGCATACTTAGTACAGTTGTTTTCATCACATGCTTACATTTTGTTATGACATTTGGGTTGTTTACAATGGAACAATACATTCATTAACATTAGCTACGCCGTTCGTTAGTAGGTAGTGGCACCATAGGAATTGACAACTCCCGTTCCTGAAATCCTGGGTAGGTGTGGATTGGAAGGAATGACCGAATTCGATATACATAACACAGATAGACCTTTAAATTGTTTAAGGGTTTATCGCCACAGTCTCAAGGCTTGGATGTATGCATTTTCACAACACCGCATAGATGTTCGTATCAGTATAGCATGCATTTCCACAAAACATAACTTTGATTTAAACCAAGTTTTACTTCAATACTTTGTTTTGTGCATTTTACCTATGGTTTAGTTGATGCATTCCACTAGCCATACATATCAGTTTGGTTACACATTAC
The DNA here is from genome assembly GCA_030545235.1 of Helianthus tuberosus. NCBI lineage: Eukaryota > Viridiplantae > Streptophyta > Magnoliopsida > Asterales > Asteraceae > Helianthus > Helianthus tuberosus. Next base: position 28,566 of record JARYGA010015652.1, read on the forward strand.
ATGATTTACATTTGACACATAAACATTTTCGACATTGGTTATACATTGCATGATTTACATCTTGACATAAACATTTTGACATATTATTCAATACATTTGGCAATTGGTTTAAACATAGACATCTTACATTGGTGGTTTGTTTGGGTAAGTGATTTAAGTAACGAGGCGTGTGTAATATGATACACGCATGGTGGATACGCCGCTGGTACTTCCTATATATAAGTGATTGTATGGTATTACATATCGTAGCGCTATTTGAACCATTTCAATTTGGACATATAACATTTTATACAAATAACATACTTTTCACAATACGTTGTTTTACAAATAACTTAAATTATACAAACTCATTTCACAGGGTTATTCACTTAACCATGTATTATTCTTTTATACATATATATCATTTGGTTTATTTATCACTTTTCAAATGATTTACAAGACAAAGCAAATTACAAGGTTCATGACTAAACATTTTCTTAAACAATAAGTCATGAATCCTATTTTCATAAACCTTTGTATCTCACAGGCATTTTTATGCTGACGTACCTATTTTCACATGTGTTTCAGGATATGATGCATAGGATCTATCAAGATACACTTAGGCGTACTTGGGCCTTAGCGACAATAAATGATGCAAGACTAGTTATTTATGTTATGTTTCTCTGATTGTCAAGACATTGTAACTCTTTTATCCAATAAAACAATATTTCAATTTCCATGTGTTATGAAACAATGATTCTGTTACAACACTCCCCGATGTTTCCGCCACGTTTTGTTGTTTTACTTGGTCGGGGTGTGACAGAAAAGTTGGTATCAGAGCTCATGGTTATAGGGAATTAGGTTATTAGTAATACTTTGACCTAGTCTATAACCTTCCTAGGACCCTAACGCAAGTTTACTTGTGTTTAGTCATAAAACAATACCGTCACCTATCCTTAGGCGACGACCACAACAAGAACACAAATTTCAAAACCGCTTTGAAAAGCAATCATCTGTTCTAGGATGATTGATTACTAGGTTTTGAACCCTCAGTTATAAGGTTTTGAACCCTCTGTTAGAAGGTTTTGAACCCCTTTGAATTTTCAAAATCTCATCAAAATTTGGGTCTTATAATGTGAACACGTGCAAACTGGAAGAGTGAATGCCTGTATCCTGAGTTTTCTGTCTAAGGCTAGAGTGTTCGTTCAAATCCGCAGTATCGGACCAGTCACTCTTACCTGGGAACACTTGGGGTGAGTGTTCACTTATAGGCGAGCATGTCTTCAGTGATACATTAATATGATCCGCTTACTTTGATTTGTCACCGTCTCATTTGTTTGCCTTAGGTAACAAACAAATGATCGCCAATTCTTATGCATTGCCATTCTGTTTTGTTTATCCGATAACCTTTCACTTGTTTCTTCCTATGTCTTTCATTTTCTTCTAGAATGTCTCTTCCTCTCAGCACCGGTCAAATGTCTGAGCAAATCGCCAAATTTGCCCACCAAATAGGCGAAGTGATTCTGAAGACCGTGGATTTAGGCATTGCCATGTCTCATCTCAACAATGAAGCCTCTCGTCTCAACATTGAAGCCACTCAAGAGCCACCGAAGGAGGCTGAAGTCAAGCCTGCACCAAGATCAAGGAAGCCTAAGGCTTCAAGGAAACCCGCAGCAGTTATACCAAATCAAGCAGGGCCTAGCCAGAAGGCAACACCACCTGCTAAGAAGCAATACAAGGGAACGGCACCATTATGCAACAAATGTAAGGGGCATCACCTAGCTCACTTACAGTGTCGTCTGTGTGTATCATGTGGATGAATTGGTCACCTGGCAAGTGCTTGTCGATATAACCCGAACCAAGGTTGTCCAAATCAACCACAAGTCAACCCTACTCAAGCTCGTTTTCCGCTTGGTACTTGCTACAACTGTGGCGAGACGAGCCATTACAGGAACAACTGCCCGAAGATTGTCAGTGCAAATCCAACCCTTGGATGAGCAATTGGCTGAACAAAGGATGTTGCTGTCTTATGCCTTTGTTTCTTTTGTTTTCTTGTAATGTGAAACAGTCTGTTTTGTTCATAAATAAATTATTGTTCACAAATTCTGATGTACAATTGTAGTTACATATGTGTATGTCATTACCTATAATACCTACATTAAGGAACTTTGTTCCTTACAAACTACTTTTGTGAATTTCCTATTTTTGTGTTTACTCATGATTCCCTCGAAAAAAAATTTATAAGTACTCGTTTCATTCCAGGAGACGAAGTACAAGAAATAAAGGGAAATTATGAGTAATCGTTCTTTTTGCACATCTATGCCATAAAATCCTTGATTAGATAACTAAGGATATTTTCAATCTCATACCCATTATGTTCTGATTTCTTCAACATGCATAACATAAGTTTTCCAAAACAACCTTCATGGTTTCAAAAACATCGACTACATTTCAAAAATAACCTTCATGACTTCAAAATGTTATTAATACAGTATATATCAAATGCATGACTTCAAAAGCATCATTCATATTTTCAAAAACCTTATACATAATTTCAAAATTCATCTCGCATGATTTTAAAACATTTTTGTAAATATACTTACCTAATACACCTACTTTATGATTTCAAAAGTATTATATATAAGGTTTCAAAAATGTTAAACACATTTTTCTTAAAAGAACCCCATGCATAGTTTTCAAAAATATTTTCCTCATACATTGACTTAACCTTCAAATTCTGCTTCATATGTCGCCTTGACATATCTAGCATCTCAACTCCATAAGCATTTTTACTTCATGTTTTGACTTAAGCACATCCAGTGCAAGGTTTTAAACATCTTCAACTTCTAAAAATCCATATGGGATCTTTTTATCTTCACATTTAGATCCTTGTGGATGATTATCATTCAAATCAGAATCCTTAATTGGATTCCTTTTGTACCTAAATTCGAACATTTCGGTTCCTTATAATCGAAATAGAATTTTTCTTTTAAAAATCTTTCTATCTTTATAGTTAGATTCTTGATAATGTTTAAAGTACCAAATGAAATCCAAGGAATGGATTCCTAGTGTGCTTTAAATACATGTGCTCTGTTAGCAGAACAAACTTCTAGTTAAACAATTTTGTGGTTATATGACTATGTGTTTATTCATCTTATGTTTTCTTTTATGCATTTTTGTGTTTTTGTATACTCTGGATATTCGTTATCCAAATCCTCGCAGAATCTTTCATATCTTCATATGAGGGATTCGTAGCAGGATATTCAAAAGGTACTACCTTAAATCTTTAATGGGCTTCTATGTAATAGTTAAGACCCTTGGATTATATAGTACCGCTCCATGATTCATAAGAGACCCTTTTAGTGGTGTAGTCAAAAGATTGATTCACAATTTGGTTAAAGAACGACATCTAGTGATGTAGCTGAACAGACTCCTTGATAGTCTATTTAGATCATTTATTGATTTAATTAAAAGGACTCTATGGCGGTCTAGTCACACTCATCACAGGATTGTTCATTTGGTTTTACCCTACGCATTATAAAATAGACTGTGTGAACTATGCAAGGAATTGTCTAATTATGGACGCGTACATAATTATGAAATTCAGTACACAGAAACCCAGTAAGGTTTATTATGTGTAAGAACCGATAGTAACAACAATAACAAAATGAGAACGATGTAATGGAGGTACGGTGGACGCACCAATGACGCTTCATATACTTGTATATAAGTATCCCTCTTACATTGCAAGCATGATGTTATTAAAGTTACTAGAATTTCAGAACCCTAACCCATGTTGTTCGATCTTTTCAACTTCATGTTTTCAAACTCACACAAGTTCCCTCTAGATAAAATTTCGGGACGAAATTTCCTAAAGTAGGGGAGACTGTGACACCTGGGTCACTGCGACCATCAAACAAATACCAAACAAATGAAATATTGTATCTCATACTTGGGATTTGTATAAATATATGTATCATTTGCACATATCAATTTTTTGTTCAATTCCAAACTCTAAATCGCTTTCTGGAAGGTTATACGCACACCGATGCGTAAATATAACCAGTTTAATGCAACAAACACTCTGGAATAGTGAGATAAGCTTAACATACCTTAAATAACCTTTACATAACTTAGAAATAAATTTTGGAAGGTTTGGTATGCCGAAATCAAGTTAATTCGCTTACAGGGACTAAATTTGACAAACTACGAAAGTATGGCAATTTGAACTGTAACGAACATTCCGGAACATGACCATAAGTTAAACATACCATAAATATCCTTTACATAGCTTAGAAATAGGCTTTGAGGGGTTCGGTGTGCTAAAATAAACTTTTGGGTCATTCAGGGACTAAAAGTGTCAAAAAGTGCACAAGTTTGCACTTTTGCGCATAACTCACGTTCTGAATACATCCGGACATCCAAAAATTTATGTAAGCACTAAAAAATTTATTTTAGTGTTTGGCATAAGAAAAATCCATTCGTCACGCAATTTGGATCGTTTTTCGCGCTTGTGCGCATTCCGTCGTAATTAAGCGAACATCATGATCATACGGCCAAACGAACCGACATCCGAGATATTTTTGAGCATGTTTTGAGTTCCCTATACTTTAACTTCATTTTAGAGCCTTGAAATGAGGTTAACGGGGTTCAAACGCATCGAAAATAGCTTAAACGGGCTGCAGGGACCATTTCTGCCATTTTTTAAACTTTGCTGAAACTGGTACATGGTGGCGTAGCGCGAGCACTTCATGCCTATGCAGTCGCGCTACGCGAGCACCTCATCTGGGCAGAAACTTCAGAAACATCGAATCTGGTCCGTTCCACTTGTTGCACATGGTTTTGGGGAATCTATGGGCTGGTATTGAGTGCACATGGTATTACAAAACCATGTGTGCAGATGTATGGCCACGATCAAAGCACGTTTTCCAAGAAATGATCTTAACGGCTCTCCGAAAACTATAAATACCCCCCCCATGCCATTGCAAAAACCCACAAGAATCTGATCTTAGAAGCTCTAAGTTGAAACCATTGTTTCATACCTGAGCTACTTGGATCACGATTAGCATTCGGGGACCCTTCGTAAGTATTCCTTCGTTCTTTTATTGCTTTTCGAGTCCGAAAGTTAAACATTGTTTGACTTTCTGCGTTGACCGGTTTATGGACAATGCGAAGTTCGTTTGAACTTCGCAACGTGATTGTAATCACGATGGTTATAGTCCCTTGGGACTATGCCTACTGATTACCACGTTGTCTAGGGTCGTAAGGGTAAGCGATCTAATAAATCGTTTATACCTTCGAACCCGACCCATTTGGTCGATCATTAGGATCCGACCAAATACGATAGGTGACCATAGTATATAGGGAATAACCTTCCGAGGTTATACCTTATGGTCGCTTCGTTTAAGTAGTCGTATGATAGGTAGTTTATATGCCTTAGGTAAATTACCAAAATACCCCTTTGATGCCAAAATTCATTTTAAACATTTGTAACATAACTTTTGACATCTAAACTGATTTGACAACAATATTAGACATGTTAAGGCATATGTTACTTGTCATAGGACTAGTTAAGTGGTCCGAACGCGTTTCACGCGAACGACGCGTTAAAGTAGCATAAGCTACCTAAACGGGTCGTAAGCACTTAGGCTTGGTTTCATTTAGTATGTAGGCTTTGTTAAACCATACTACATGAGTTCCAATACTCATCTGGTTTACGAGCCCTCATTCTATCCGATCCTCTGATATAGGTCCGATTTATTAACATAGTTACCTATATTAGGTGCTGTTTGATATCCGTGATCTCTAGCATTGTTTGGTTGTTACTCAAGGACTACTAAGCAATCTCAAGTGAGTACATAGACCCCTCTTTTACTGTTTTCCAAACTGTTTTGGGGTGAAACACATGTGCCTACTTGTTACTTTCATGCTTTCCATGTTTTCACATTATATACATGCTATGTTTATTAGTACACTATTAGTACATGATTTCATTACATTTTATGCTATGTATGTCCATTGTGTGCATACTTAGTACATTGTTTTACATTTACATTTCATGCTATGTATGTCCATTGTGTGCATACTTAGTACAGTTGTTTTCATCACATGCTTACATTTTGTTATGACATTTGGGTTGTTTACAATGGAACAATACAATCATTAACATTAGCTACGCCGTTCGTTAGTAGGTAGTGGTACCATAGGAATTGACAACTCCCGTTCCGGAAATCCTGGGTAGGTGTGGATTGGAAGGAATGACCGAATTTGATATACATAACACAGATAGACCTTTAAATTGTTTAACGGTTTATCGCCACAGTCTCAAGGCTTGGATGTATGCATTTTCACAACACCGCATAGATGTTCGTATCAGTATAGCATGCATTTCCACAAAACATAACTTTGATTTAAACCAAGTTTTACTTCAATACTTTGTTTTGTGCATTTTACCTATGGTTTAGTTGATGCATTCCACTAGCCATACATATTAGTTTGGTTACACATTACATGATTTACATTTGACACATAAACATTTTCGACATTGGTTATACATTGCATGATTTACATCTTGACATAAACATTTTGTCATATTATTCAATACATTTGGCAATTAGTTTAAACATAGACATCTTACATTGGTGGTTTGTTTGGGTAAGTGATTTAAGTAACGAGGCGTGTGTAATATGATACAAGCATGGTGGATACGCCGCTGGTACTTCCTATATATAAGTGATTGTATGGTATTACATATCGTAGCGTTATTTGAATCATTTCAATTTGGACATATAACATTTTATACAAATAACATACTTTTCACAATACGTTGTTTTACAAACAACTTAAATTATACAAACTCATTTCACAGGGTTATTCACTTAACCATGTATTATTCTTTTATACATATATATCATTTGTTTTATTTATCACTTTTCAAATGATTTACAAGACAAAGCAAATTACAAGGTTCATGACTAAACATTTTCTTAAACAATAAGTCATGAATCCTATTTTCATAAACCTATGTATCTCACAGGCATTTTTATGCTGACGTACCTATTTTCACATGTGTTTCAGGATATGATGCATAGGATCTATCAAGATACACTTAGGCATACTTGGGCCTTAGCGACAATAAATGATGCAAGACTAGTTATTTATGTTATGTTTCTCTGATTGTCAAGACATTGTAACTCTTTTATTCAATAAAACAATATTTCAATTTCCATGTGTTATGAAACAATGATTCTGTTACAACACTCCCCGATGTTTCTGCCACGTTTTGTTGTTTTACGTGGTCGGGGTGTGACAACTTAGAAATAAGTTTTGAAGGGTTTGCTATGGCAAAAACAAGTTAATTCGATCACATGGACTATTTGCGACAAACTGCAAAAGTCTGCCAATTCGCATAGCTACGTACACTCCGGAACAAGATCATAAGCTAAAAATACCCTAAATATCCTTAACATAGCTTAGAAATAAGTTTTGAGGGTTCGGTGTGAGAAAATACGCTTATTTGATCATAGGGACTAAAAGCATCAAAACTGCGAAAGTATGCATATGCGTGCATATCTTGCGTTCTGACCATACCCGGACATCCAAAAAACATTTTGTAATCACTAGAATATTGTATTTTAGTGATAGGAATGCAAAAATACCATTCGTCGCACAATTTGAATCGTTTTCGTGTCCGTTCGAGTTTCGTCGTAATTAACCGAAAAACGCGATCGTACGACCAAACAAACTGACATCCGAGATATTTCCATGCATATTTCAAGTCCCCTATGCTATAACATCCTTGTAGAGCCTTGAAATTGGGTTAACGGAGGTTAAACGCGTCGAAAATCAAGATTCGGAGCTGCAGGGACTAAAAATGACAAAACTAAAACTTCTGACCAGCAGATGGCTGGCGGGCCGCGAAGACTGAGACCTCCTGGGTCACGTGCCGTGAGGCCTAGAGCTGTCAGAAACCATTTTTCAGCCTAAACTGGCTGCTGCACTTGATTTTAAACCTAGTTTTTGGTTATTGTGGGATGATTTGTGTGTTTTCCAAGTCCCTTTATCAGGTCCTAACAAGTGTAAGGTGTGGATTATTCCTTGATCATCACACAAACACTTGGCAAAGATCTAAAGGTTCATGATTTCTTATAAATACCCAAGAACTTCATCATTCCAATTTGCTCATTTCCATTTCTTTTCACTCTTGCTCTGAATTGAGGCTACGACACTTAGTTGGAGGCTTCATACCTGAGCATTCTTAGTCTTATTTTCTGGCCTAGAGCATTCGTAAGTGTTCTTTCATGTCTTATTTATTTATTTCAAGCTAGAAAGTCAAACAGTGTTTGACTTTCAGCTTTGACCAAAATTGGTCAAGTCAAAGTTTGTTTGAACTTTGCAACGTGACCGTAATCACGATGGTTATAGTCCCTTGTGACTATGCCTGCTGATTACCACGTTGACTAGTCGAAGTGACGAGTCAAAGTTTCGGTCAAAATGCATGATTATGTGAATTTTGCGACGAAACTATTTTCAGGTATCAAAACATTTTGTTTTGATATCAAATCAATTTTCTAACTTAGTTAAACATGTTTTAACATGTTTAACTCCTCACTTTTAGTTTAGTGCTTATTTAGGGTCGTAAGTGAAGCAGTCTTGACAACCGTTTAGACTTTCGAATCTGACCCCTTTGGTCGATCATTATGATCCGACCAAACATATATTGGTATAATAGTTGTATAGGGAATAAACTTCCGAGGTTATACCTTATGGTGACTTTGTTTGATTAGTTGTATGATAGGTAGTTTATATGCCTTAGGAAAATGACCAAAATGCCCTTTTTGCGCATAATTTCAATTTCAGCATATGTAACCTAAATTTTGACACTTAAACTGATTATGCAACATTATTAAACATGTTTAGGCATATAAGACTTATTATAGGACTAGTTAGACCATCAGAACACGCATTTGTGCAAAGGACGCGGTAAAGTAGTGTAAACTACCTTAACGGGTCATAACGGGTCAAAAGCACTTAGGATTGGTTTCAAATTAGAATGTTAGCTTTGTTGAACCATATCATATGAGTTCTAACACTCATTTGGTTTACAAGACCTCATTCTACCCGATCTCCCGATTTGGGTCCCGATTATTAACACAGTGATCCGATACTAGGTGCCACTTGATTCCTTGACTCCCCAAGCTTTGTTAGTTCACTAGATAAAGGATACTTGCAATCTCAAGTGAGTACATAGTTCCCCTATTTTATGCTAATAGTTGTTTTGGGGTGATTCATATGTGCTAAAACAATTTTGATTTTTCAAAAACAAATGTTATGGTTTATATTAAACACAACGATTTCAATAATGTGGACGAACTTGTTGGTGCGTTGATACATAACACGAATGACATTCATTAGCTTTGGCCGAGCTGACCAGTAGTATGTTATGGTACCATAGGATCTGACAAATCCCGTTATCGGAGTATCACCATGGTTATAGGGGTAATGTGGGTAACGACAGAAACTGTTATTTTAACAAACACTTTGGTGTTTTGTTAGTCGATTAAAGATACCCTTTGGTGGTATAGACGAGTCACACAGGTTTGAATGTATTCAACTAGAACGACCAAAAGTTAGTTTTCACAATTAAAACACGAACGATTGAATGATGGTTTATGACACGAACACTTGAACGATGGTTTATAACACGAACGATTGAACAATGGTTTATGACACGAATGATTGAACGATGGTTTATAACACAGACGAATTGAACGATTTTTGAACGATTGGTTTATGGTAAGTGATTAGATAATGGGACGGGTGTAATGTGATAAAAGCATGGTAGATACGCCGCTGGTACTTTTTATATATAAGTGTTTTTATCCTATTGCATTCCGTGGCGTTATTTAGTTCACTTGGACAAATGATTTCAAACGATGTCACGCAACGATATTTACTAAATAATATAAACCATACAAGTTTTCTCATGAGATGATTTACTATTGGTTTACAAAAACAAATGTTTTGGTCAAGATTCATGGCTATGAGGTTTCATAAACATAAACCAACTTGTTTTAGTTGGTTAATTATATTGCAATACAAAACACTTTTCGATACAAGGTTTTCAATTATCAACTCTAGTAGTCGTACGAAGTATTGCAATACAAGCCATGAATTTGACACACTCACAAAACCTGTGTACTCGCCGGCATTTTTATGCTGACATTAGTTTCACATATGTTTTCAGGTGCTGTTGTTTGATGATCATGATGCAAATCATAGGATTGGACATGGGCCTTAGTGACATAAAACACGAAAGACAATATGTTTGAACTCATTTATTTTATTTCAAGACAATGTTAAAAAATTATTAATTCAATAAAACATAACTTCAAATCCATGTGTTGTGAAACAATGATTCTGTTACGACACTCCCGACGTTTTCGCCGCGGTTTTGTTGTTTTAACACGGTCGGGGTGTGACACCTACCACCCCCCAAAAAGCTGTGTATTGTCCCCAATACACACGACAAGCCTAAGACATACCTTTCATCTTCAAGACTCGTTCGTGATGTCTGGAACTTCACACATCAACGAGATTAGTACGACACGAAAATGATAACAAACGATATGAAACAACAGTTAAGTGTACAAAACTCTATATAAATGTTACCGGTCCTTTAATTGACCTCGTATGTTGGCACGCTCACCAAGAAGCTTACAAACTCCACATTCGCATCTTTTTTCTCCTCTTTACCATCAAGGAACTGTTTAAGGCGGTGACCATTAACTGTTTGCTTTGACCCATACTTCGGGTCCTCGATGGTAACATCTCCTAGCTTCCTGACCCGTGTAATCACGTACATGCCCATCCACTTACTTTTGAGCTTACCGGGAAAGTATTTAAGACATGAATTGTAGAGCCAAACTTTTTACCCACCACGAACTCCTTCAACTTCAACTTGGCATCATGTGCTCTCATCATGCCATCCTTATATTTTGACGCACACTCATATGCCTCCTCCCGAAGCTCTTCCAACTCACACAACTTTAGCTTGCGTTCTTTACCTGCATCATCATATTTGATATTAACCTCTTTAATAGCCCACAAAGCACGATCTACAAGTTCCACCAGTAAGTGACAATTCTTACCGTAAACCAAGCAGTAATGTATAGTGCCGATAGGTATTTTATGTGCCTTCCGGTTGGCCCATAAGGCATCGTTCAACTTGGTTGACCAATCCTTACGGTCAGGTCGAATGGTCTTTTGCAAAATTTCTTTGATTTGCTTATTCGACACTTCCACTTGACCACTCTTTTGCGGGTGGTAGGGGGTAGCAATCCGATGGTCAACGCCATACCGTTTCAATAGCCTAACAAAGTTGAAGTTCTTAAAATGACATCCCCCATCGCTTATGATTACTCGAGGAATCCCAAATAGAGAAATAATATTGGTTTACACAAAGTTACAAACCACGTTATGGTCGTTTATTTTGGTGGTGATCGCTTCAACCCATTTAGACACATAGTCGACCGCCACCAAGATGTATAGATTACCATGTGAATTAGGGAATGGCCCATGAAATTGATCCCCCATACGTCGAAAATGTCGACAATGAGAATCGGTTGCATGGGCATCTCATCCCATTTTGAAATGCCCCCAAACTTTTGACACTCAATGCAGTTTTTAGCAAAGTTAAATGTGTCTTTAAAGATAGTTGGCGAATAAAGCCCACTATTGACCACTTTGTGCCCCGTTTTGTGACCACTAAAATGGCCCCCACAAGAAAATAAATGCAAGTGCGTCAAGACACACAGGATCTCGTCATCCGGGATGCATCTACTCATGACTTGATCCGGACATATCTTGAATAAATCCGGTCCCTCCAATGTGTAGTATTTGATCTGCGAAAGAAAGTGCAGCCTCCTCCTTCTATCCTAATGAGCTGGTAGATCACCTGTCACCAAATAATTAACTATGTTAGCATACCAAGGTAATACTGAAACTTTTAAAATTTGCTCATCTGGGAAGGTTTCGTTGATCTCCACACGCGAAGAACCCTCTTCCACTAACAACCAGAACAAGTGGTCTGCAACCACATTTTCACTCCCCTTCTTGACCTGTATCTCAAGGTCAAACTCTTGTAGCAAGAGAACCCATCGGATTAACCACGTCTAAGCATCCTTCTTGTCCATGAGGTACCTAACAGCAGAATGATCAGAATATATAATCACTTTAGTACCCCATATATAAGCCCGTAATTTATCCAATGCATATACCACCGCAAGTAGCTCTTTCTCGGTAGTTGTATAGTTTAATTATGCATCCGAAAGAGTCTTACTTGCGTAGTATATGGCAACTTGTTTCTTATCTACCTGTTGACC
>JARYGA010015653.1:0-56086 GCA_030545235.1 Helianthus tuberosus
GATTGTCGATGTACATGCGCATCAAGCCATCCTTCTTTTTCACAAACAGGACGTGCGCTCCCCAAAGGGATACACTAGGGCGTATAAAGACCTTGTCAAGGAGTTCTTGTAATTGGACCATTAACTCTCGCATTTTAGTGGGTGCCAATCTATATGGAGCTTTGGCTACCGGCTTGGCACCCGGGTCCAGTTCGATCCGAAATTCCACTTCACATTCAGGTGGAAGTCCCGGCAGATCGTCTGGAAACACATCGGGATATTCATTCACAACCTTTTATCTTCTATTATTGGAGTATCTTGTACTGTATCAACCACATAGGCTAAAAATGCTTTACTTCTGTTTCATATATGCATGGCCACTTCGACAATGGTGCATTGTTTAGTCTCTACTCTACTATTCTTTCCCCATATATCCTTACTCGCTTCCCATTAAGGGATATCACATGAATAATTTTGCTCTCACATCGGATTTCTGCATGGTATTAGGACAAGCAATCTATGCCTACCACTACCTTAAACTCTCCCAAGATTGTTACACCCTGACTTTTGCGGAAGCGTGATTATGTGTGACTTGCTTAATATCATTACATTCAATCATAACAACAACTATATGATAAAACCAAAGATGATCATCCTTTAATTAAGTTTAAAATACCATAAACATCATTGTTTTGAAAACACAGATTTAAAATCTGAATACAAAACATGCAAATTGTTTCAGAGTTCCATAAGGACTCAACAAAAGACTTTAAATAAAACCAGGCTTTGGAAGATGTGTCTCGTCCAGGATAAGACACACTGACCAAACCCTAAGACACTGGATGACATCCTTTATTCTTAACACAACTTGAAACATCCAAACGCCCGCCAGATCCACATCTAATTCCATGAAATACATGTAGTTTAAAAACATCAACAAAAGTTGAGCGAGTTCATGTGTGTATGAATAAACCTTTGAAATCATTGTAAAAAAATGTATGTATGTTTGTAAACTCCAGGTATGAAAGCAAAACAAGGATACAAATCAATTAATGGTTTGCAAGGCCATTAACAAGTGTGCAACGGCGTAGGAAGGCTCAAACCTAGCAGATTTTGCACCGGGCCTCCGGCTGTAAGACATAGTCTCCTCATGGGCCACCCTGGTCCACATGGGTGTGGGCTCGCTACACCCAAATAGATCTATCACTCATGCCCCTCAGTCCTAACATGAGGATTGATGGTCTTAGGAGTGCGCCTACCCATTCACATGATCTACTATGCAATCCCTAGCTAACCATACCAATTGTAATTGTTTGTAAACATTTAGTAACATGTACTTCACCCCCGAAGTTATAAAACTAAAAACAGTTAAAATAAAAGGGGGGGGGGGGGAATGAACTCACGATTTTGCGTTCTTCAACGGTAACTCAAAGGTCCTTCGGATACACACGACTACCTACAACGTACTAAGGCCAATTAGACGACCGAGTCGTGCCTTGATTTAGTATTAGTTAGTGTCTTTGAGTTACGTTCTTTGTGTCTTCAATATATTCCAATTTATATAATTATTTGTTAAAATAATAAATATTTTAACTTAAATTATATTTATTAAATTTTGGAATAATTGTTAAAACAATATATATTAACTTGATACTTTTCACGTATTTATACATGTATTTCCTTCCCAAGGATGGGTGTATTCGTATTCTTGTATTTGTATATTCTTGCCATGTATTTGGGGTCGTATTCCAGTGTGTATTTATACGTACGAGAATACGTATTTTTATTGTATTCGTTAACTATTCTTATACTTAATTTCGTATTAATTTTTCCGGAATATTATCTTTAATAAAAGTTCACCAATATATATTCCAATATATATAATTTAAGAAATATTATTTAAAATTTTCCTTTGGCAAAAATATTTGTATTTTCATATAAGTTCCAAAAATAATATATTTTTAAGTCTAACTTAGAAAATATATATATAAACTTATTTTTCTCCAAAAATAATATGTTTCATATTTATTTAAGATGATATATATTTCTTTCAAAGGTAATGTACCTTCTAGTAATTCCAAGAAAAAATTATATATTTTTATTCATCCAAAATAATATATTTTCTTCTTGTTAAAATATGATATAAATTTGTAATAATTGTAATAATCATATTTTTATTCACTTGGCGTCCAAAATATTATTTACCAAAATATACTTGTAAATCAATTTTCTGGAATATTTTGTGAGTTACATTCTTTTGTTCGGTTTCTCCAATATTTTGTGTAAAATTTGTATATTCATATTCTTGGAATTTTGGTAATATTTTGGATTGTAACTTTTGGTATTTTGGTGAGTTATATTATTTCAAGTCCTAAAATAATATAACTAATACACATATTATACAAATAATCACACACATGGTGTCATCTAAATATATATTTCCTAAATACATATATAGTCACTTTTATTTATAAAAACCAACCTCCAATATTTATATTTTTATAACAAAAATTATGGCAAACCTTATGTGAAAAATCCATGGTTTAAAATATACTTGTAAATATTTGTTAAAAAATATTTTTCTAAGTGTTTAATTTTTAGAAAAATTTTGCCATAGTTTCCCCTAAAAATGGAGGTTTCCATACCTTGAATGTATATCATTTTCTTTTGTAAACCAACATAATCAATCAACAATCAACAATAAACAATCTACACTTACCAATTTTGCCAAAAACAAGCATAAACTACCACTTCATGAACTTGAAAATTTATAAAAATTTGTAGTAACTTTCTAGTGTTTTTAGTAAGCCTTGTTACCCTTTAAAGTGTGGTTGATTCTTTAAAAACATTATTTTTAAAGAAAATAGGTCTTTACAACTTGTAGTTACATTTTCTAAAAATGTTTCTTTATGAATTTTTCTTGTTACACATATGTTTCTACACTTGTTTATCCTCTAAAAATAGGGTTTATTTATTTAAAATCCAAGATTATGTAAAACTTGTATTTTTAACTTGGTTTTCTTGGAGAAATCACTCTTGAAGCTTTAGATCTACAAGACTTACATTTGATTTTAATCATTATTTCACAAGAACACATTATATTCTTTCAAGTTCATGCCTTATGTGAGGATGATTCATTAAACTCTAACATGTTCATCCTTTCATCTTGCTAGATTATGTTTTTAATCATGATCTAGTAAGATCATATGCTGATCTACATCATTTTCATAAGCAAACAATGATCAACAAATAGTTCAACACATAAACAACATAGTTTCTTCATGATTTAAGCTTATGTTCAAGTTTCATTCTTTTGATTCTTAGGGTTCATCAAGTTAATCATCATGTATCGTCTTTTAACCACTTAGATAGGATGTAAAATGGAAAGGTTAGTGTTCTTACCACTAGCTCAAGGCTAGGGATGATCAAGAGAAGAAAAGAGATGGATAATAGCAAATAGAGAAGCTCTTTCAACTTCTACAAGCTCCCAGCTCCTTTGTGCAACCTCTAACACCTTTGTATAAGCTTGGAATGTATGAGAGATGGTTGAATGAAGGTGATGATGGTGGTGGTGAGTTCGGCCGAGAACAAGCAAGGGAGAGGGAGAAAGAATTGTGTGAAGTGGTGTGTGTAAGAATGAGACTTAGAACACTTAGGTTATACTTATAACCATTTCAAGAGTTTATCTCATGGTTCTTATGTTCTTAAAGCACCAACACTATCTAATATAAAATTGAAACAAATCTCGAAGGTGGGTCCCTTGTTGGGCCGTTCCATAGGTGGGGGGGGGGGGTAGTAGGCTTAGGTTTAAACATAAGTTAGTTATTTAGGTTAGAATCCAAGTATTAGTTAGATGTTTTAGTTAGTTGATATTTATATAGGGTGTTATGATGTTCGGGGACCATAACTAGCTTGGTAATGTTAAAACAGTGCTTCTAGTAGAAATTTGGTGTTTCGGGTAGTGTCCGGTTGTTCGGTTGGTTACTGGTTCGTTAAGGTACTAAACTATGCAGTTTAGTGTGCTTTATGTTATCTTTTATGACAGTTTTGATTCCTGACACTTAGGAAAGTATTCAGGACCATTTAACCATATTTCTGCATGATATTAGATTGTTTTAATGCTGAAAATTGCTGATTTTTGCTTAATTCAGCACTTTAGGTGAGTTTTAGGAACTTTCCGGCACTTAAACTATTTCTAGGAAGGCAGTTTTATGATCCTTACTTTCCTACACACTATACTAGTGTAATACTTAGTCTCTGGCCCATTCTAGATCTCATACAACGTCTGTCTATTTACTGAACTCCGTCTGATAATTGTGCTAACTGTATTTAGTGCATCATTTGAGCCAATAAAGTTCTCATGCAATAATGATATGACATTAAGCAATATGGAATGCACATGTATGTATAAAGCAATAATCAGAAAACAATTCAAATCATTTATTGTAATTCAGCACAGTCATTAAGCACTAATCATGGTTTAATAGTTGTACGGATACCTGGAATTTTGACAGTTGTCACATTTTCCCCCTGTTAAGAAAATTTCGTCCCGAAATTTTAAGCCTTACTACTAGCGGCAGGGGAGTTGGGGAATAAATGTGGGTATTTAGCTTTCATACGATCTTCACGCTCCCATGTAAACTCTGGGCCGTGATACGCGTTCCATCTAACCTTGACAAGCTTAACACTACTCCTCCGAGTCTTTTTAACCTTCCAATCTGTAACCTCGACAGGTTCTTCGATAAAGTGGAGTGTGTCGTCAATGTGAACTTCATCAGCAGGAATGACTACTTTTTCTTGAGTTGGACTCTTCTTCAGATTAGATACATGAAATGTATCATGAACACCATTAAGTTCTGTCGGTAATTCCAACTTGTATGCTACAGAACCAACCCTTTCCAAAATTCTGAACGGTCCAATATAACGTGGGTTTAACTTACCACGCTTCCCAAAGCGTGCCACACCTTTCCAAGGTGAAACTTTCAACAAAACCATATCACCCACTTCGAATTCTAAGGGTTTACGTCTTTGGTTCGCAAAGCTCTTCTGATGATCACGAGCCGCCTTGATACGCTCTCGGATCTGTATGATCTTTTCAGTCATCTCTTGGACCAGTTCGGGACCAACCAGCTATCTATCGCCTGCATCTGCCCAGCATAACGGCGATCGACATTTGCGTCCGTAGAGATCTTCGAACGGTGCAGCTTGAATGCTTGTATGGTAGCTGTTGTTATAGGAAAACTCTACCAAAGGCAGGTGAGTATCCCAATTGTCACCCAAGTTCATTACGTAAGCACGTAGCATATCTTCAAGCATCTGAATCGTTCTCTCACTTTGACCATCCGTCTGTGTATGAAAAGCAGTACTCAGATTCAACTGAGAACCAAACGCTTCTTGGAAAGATTGCCAAATCCTTGACACAAATTGTCACACCCCGACCACGTAAAACAACAAAACATGGCGGAAACGTCGGGGAGTGTTGTAACAGAATCATTGTTTCACAACCATGGATTAAACAATTTTGTTTTATTGAATTAAATGTATTACATTACATTGAAATTAGAAACAAAACATGAACAAATAGACTTTCATTGTTATTAAGTCACTAAGGCCTCGTCCATTCCTATGTGAGCGTACACAAATATCATCATCAATCATCATCAAACATCATCAACTATGGTACCTGAAACACATGTGAAAATACGTTAGCATAAAAATGCCGGCGAGTACATAGGTTTTATATGAGTGTCGGATCCATGGCTAGTTTACATGTTGCAATACTTAATTAAAAACCTTGTTTTTGAAAAGTATAGTATTGCGACGTAATTAACCAACTCAAATCAAGTTGGTTATAATTTATAAAATCTCATAGCCATGATTCTTAACTCCAAAACATTTGTTTTATTAAATCAAATTGTAAAACATCTCAAAGAAACTCGTTAATAAAACTCGTATGGTTTATATTATTCAGAAAACATCATTGAGTGATATCGTTTCAAAATCGTTTACCCAAGTGATCTAGATAACGCAACGATATATATAATGTGTTAAAAGCACTTATATATAGGAAGTACCCGCGGCGTATCCACCATGCTTTTAACACATTACACCCGCCCCGTTACCTAATCACTTCCCTAACCCAATGGTTCAAACAGTTACAAATGGTTCACATAAATCAAACGGTTACAAATGGTTCACATACATCAAACGATTACAAATGGTTCACAAATGGTTCACATACATCAAATGGTTACAAATGGTTCACATACATCCAACGATTACGAATGGTTCACATACATCCAACGATTACAAATGGTTCACATACATCCAATTATTACAAATGGTTCAAAACGTAAAACAATTGCGCTAGCATGTTAAGTGAACATACATAGCAAAACATAATGAAATTATGTACTAATAGTGTACTAATGAACATAGAAAGTATATGATATGAAAACATGGAAAACACGAAAGTAACAAGTAGGCACATGTGTTTCACCCCAAAACGTTTGAAAACCTCACTTAAGGATGCTTTGAAGTCTTGAATAACAACAAAGCAAAGCTAGAGGGATCACGGAATCAAACGACGCCTAATATAGGTAATTATGTAAATAAACGGACCTAAATCGGAGGATCGGATAAAATGAGGTTTCGTAAACCAAATGAGTGTAGGGACTCATGTAATATGGTTTAACAAAGCCTACATTCTAAAACGAAACCTAACCTAAGTGCTTACGACCCATTACGACTCGTTAAGGTAGCTTACGCCACTTTAACGCGTCGTTCATGTAAAACTCGTTCGGAACGCCTAACTAGTCCTATGACAAGTATTATATGCCTTAACATGTCTAATATTGTTGCCAAATCAGTTTAGATATAAAAAATTATGTTACATATGCTTAAAAATGAATTTTGGCGTAAAAAGGGCATTTTGGTCATTTACCTAAGGCATATAAACTACCTATCATACAACTACTTAAACAACGTGACCATAAGGTATAACCTCGGAAGGTTATTCCCTATGCAACTATGGTCACCTAATGTGTTTGGTCGGATCCTAAAGATCGACCAAACGGGTCGGGTTCGAAAGTATGAGCGGTTGTTTAGACCGCTTACCTTACGACTCTATATAAGCACCAAACCTAAAGTGATGAGCTAAACATGTTAAAACATGCTTAATGAGGTTTGAAACAGGTTTGGTATCAAAACAAACGGTTTTGATACCTAAAAGTAGTTTGGTTACAAAATACGCAAGAATACGCATTTTGGCCGAGACTACGACTCGCCACTATGCCTAGATAACGTGGTAATCAGTAGGTATAGTCACAAGAGACTAAAACCATAGTGATTACGCTCACGTTATGAAGTTTAAATGAACTTCATGTTGACCATAAACTGGTCAAAGCAGAAAGTCAAACACAGTTTGATTTTCACGCGAAAAAGAACGAAAGAGGACTTACAAAAGGTCCAAGAACGGAAGTTTGACCCGATTATTCTCAGGGACGAAGTGAAAGCACCTCAACTTAGAGAAATATCAGATCAAATGTGAGTTGCAACAATGAGATGGATGGGGTATATATAGTTTTGGCACAACCGTTAAGATCGTTCATCGTAAAACGAGCTTCGATCTCATCCGTACACATGTGCCCATGGTTTTGTGAAACCATGGGAGCCCCTAGTTTCATTAAAACTATGTGAAAATGAGGGGAACAGCTGGAACAAGTTGGAATTTAGATTTTCCATTTTGGTCCTTTCCTAAGATAACTATGGCAGATTGTCAATTTTGGTCCCTGAATGTGCAAACATGGTTTTTGATGCATTTTTGACACGTTTAAGCCCCGTTAATCCCATTTCAAGGCTCTAAAATGAAGTTAAAGTATAGGGAACATGAAACATGCTCAAAAATATCTCGGATGTCGGTTCGTTTGGTCGTACGGTTGCGTTGTTCGGTTAATTACGACGAAACACGAACGAATGCGAAAAACGATCCAAATTACGCGACGAATGGAATTTTATCATGCCAATCACTAAAATAAAATATTTTAATGATTACATAAAGTTTTGGATGTCCGGATGTATTCAGAACGTAAGATATGCGCGAAAATGCAAACTTATGCACTTTTTGACGCTTTTAGTCCCTGAATGACCAAAAAGTTTATTTTAGCACACCGAACCCCTCAAAGCCTATTTCTAAGCTATGTAAAGGATATTTAGGGTATGTTTAACTTATGGTCATGTTACGGAATGTTCGTTACAGTACAAATCGGCATACTTTCGCAGTTTGTCGAAATTACTCCTTGTTAGCGAATAAACTTGATTTCGCCACACCAAACCCTCCAAAACTTATTTCTAAGTTATGTAAAGGTTATTTAAGGTATGTTAAGCCTATTTCCCTATTCCGAAGTGTTCGTTGCATTAAACTTGTTATATTTACGCATCAGTGTGCGTATAACCTTCCGGAAAGCGATTTAAAGCTTGAAATTGAACAAGAATTGATATGTGCAAAAGATACACATATTTATACAAATCCCAAGTATGAAATAAAATATTTCAATGGTTTGGTATTTGTTTGATGTTCGCAGAGGCACAGGTGTCATAGTCTCCCCTACTTTAGGAAATTTCGTCCCGAAATTTATTCGTAGGAGTCTGTCTGTGACGCTGTCTTAAATAATTGTCTTGCATGGAATTTAGGGTTTTTTTTTATCTATTTGCGTAGAAAAACCCATCAAAGATATGCAAGGCATAATCCTGTTATTTCTCTCAACGGACTTTTTTTTCAGAAATGAAAATGAACGGAATGAGTCATTTTCCTCAATGGGTATTCTTCAGAAATGGAAATGAAGGAAGAATCAAGGATATTCATTTCCCTCGATGGATATTCTTCAGAAACGAAAATGAACAGAATGAGTCATTTTCCTCAATGGGTATTCTTCAGAAATGGAAATGAAGGAAGAATCAAGGATATTCATTTCCCTCGATGGATATTCTTCAGAAACGAAAATGCACGGAATGAGTCATTTTCCTCAATGGGTATTCTTCAGAAATGGAAATGAAGGAAGAATCAAGGATATTCATTTCCCTTGATGGATATTCTTCAGAAACGAAAATGCACGGAATGAGTCATTTTCCTCAATGGGTATTCTTCAGAAACGGAAATGAAGGAAGAATCAAGGATATTCATTTCCCTCAATGGATATTCTTCAGAAACAAAATGCACGGAATGAGTCATTTTCCTCAATGGGTATTCTTCAGAAACGGAAATGAAGGAAAAAGAAAAATCAGGGATATTCATTTCCCTTGATGGATATTCTTCAGAAATGAAAATGAACGGAATGAGTCATTTTCCTCAATGGGTATTCTTTAGAAACGGAAATGAACTGGGTCAACTCTAGACACATAACAAAACTTGTTGTGGTTTCTGTGCACTAAGTTCCATAATTATGTATGCATCCATAATTACGTAATTCCTTGCACAGTCCACACAGTTTGTTTTGTAATGTGAAGGGGAAGAAAATCAAACCTGTGATGAGTGTGACTAGACTATCATAGGGTCCTTTTAATTAGATCGACAAATGATCTCTTTAATTAGACCGCCAAGGAGTCCTTTCAGCTATATCATCACATGATATTCCTAACCAGATTTTTGGATCAATCTGTTTAACTAGACCACTCAAGGGGTCTAATTATGGACTAGTACATTATAATCCAAGGGTCTTTACTATTACGTAGAAGCCCATTAAGGATTTAAGGTAGTACCTCTGGATATCCTACTATGAATCCCTTAAACGAAGATATGGAAGATTCTACGAGGATTTGGATAACAAAAATTTGAATCATTCAAAAACATAAAAGGGAACACATAAGCACATAATCACATAATTGTTTAATTTGACATTTAATTTGTTATCTTTGGACGCGGATACTTAAAGCACACCAGGAATCCAATCCGTGGATTTCATTTGGCACTTTAATCATTTTCAAGAATCTATCTATGAAGATAGGATGATCTTCCAAAATCCGATTTTGTTTTCAAAGAAACATAATATTCAAATTAAGGTACACAACAATTTTGGATTTACGGAAATACCCTTAGGTACCCTATTTAAGGATTTATAGTGGCACTTTGGGTATTCGTCCAGATTTGTAACTTGCGCCTTGTACTTTGTTTCCTTGGAAGAAACGGGTACTTAGGATTTTCGTGGAAAACGCAAGAGATAATAAAATGTAAGAATTTTGGGGGTAGTCTGCTCTTCAAGGAATACTGTTCCTTGATTATCGGTATTGTAGGGGATATGTTGTTTATACATGAACCACATAAATACATTACAATGTAAATAAAAGATTTATTTATAAACAACGATAACAACTGTTTATGGACCTTGACAACAAAAGAAAATAATATATAAGATGTGATTATTTCTAAATGGTGTTGTCCTCTAGTCGGTCAGATGCTCATCCCTGTGCTGGATTTACATTAGCAAGCTTTGGGCAATTTCTTCGGAAATGACCCATCTCGCCACAGCTGTAGCAAGAACCTGGAGGAAAATGAGCTTGAGCAGGATTGTTGTCAGCTTGATTGGGTGCAACTGCAGCTCGACAAACTCTTGCTGTATGACCTATAAGTCCAAAAATTTGGCATTTGCAGCACTTCACACTAGCATGATGATGAAGGTTACATTGGTTGCACAAGGGTGCAGTTCCGTTATATGGCTTCCTAGCAGGGGGTTGAGCTGGTTGGTTGGGGGCAGCTTGATCATTGTGAGCAACCACGGCGAAGTTCTGGGAAGCTTTTCGCTTCTTTGACTTCTTGGAGGATTCAGTCTGTTCATCTTTGGGTTTCGATTCTTCGATTGGTTTCTTATCCCCTTTTCGGAAAAGTTTACCTTTCCTGATTTGAGATTCAGTCAAGGTAGCAGATAGCTCAATGGCTTGCCTAACTGTAGTGGGGTTACTACCAGTCACAATGTATTGTACTTGGTCAGGGAGGCCATCAATGTACTTTTTGATTGCCTTATCCAAAGGCGTAACCATATTCGGGCATAACAGACTTAACTCCTCATAACGATCCGTGTAGGCTCGATGCTCACCGCTATCTTGCTTAAGATCGTCGAATTCCCTTTCCAAGCCCCTGATCTCGTGACGAGGACAGAATTCCTTAATCATCAGACCTCGAAGCTCTTCCCACGTTTGAGCCAGTGCCACATCAGCACCCCTATCTCTCATCACACCGTTCCACCATGTCAAAGCTCGTTTCTCAAAGACACTAGATGCGTATTCTACCTTTCGCTCATTTGGGCATTGAACATGCCTGAAGGTGCTCTCTAGTCTCTCGAACCATTGCAGAAGTGCAGTCGCTCCTTGAGACCCAAAAACTTTGATGGCTTAGCCGAGTTGAACGTCTTGAAGTTGCAGGGGGCATTATTGTTGTTGAGAGCTTGGTTACATTGAGCAACGATGTTCGGGATTGCAGCAGTCATTTGCTTCCTAATGACAGCTGCCAGCTCTTCAATAGGTACCTGATTTTCGCGTTGTGGAGGCATTCTAAAAAGGGGAAACAAGAGAGAAAACAAATGAAATGGCATTGGGTAAGAATAGGATGTTACAATTACCGACCAAAATCATGGGTGATGGTCATTTGTTTGAACCACGAAGCAAACAAACGACACAAAAAGGTTGAATCAAAGCAAATAGGTCCTCATAATGTATCGCGAAGACATGCTCGCCTATAAGTGGACACTCACCCCAAGAGTTCCCAGGTAAGAGTGACTGGTTCGATATTGCGGATTTGTACGAACACTCTAGCCTTAGACAGAAGGCTCAGGGTACAGGCACCCACCCTTCTAGTTTGCACGTGTTCACATTATGTAGACCCAAACTTTGACGAGATTTCAAAAACTTTGAAGGTTCAAAACCTTAAAATAAATCATCCTAGAACAGATGATTGATTTTCAAAGCGGATTCGAATTTTGTATTCTTGTTGTGGTTGTCACCTAAGGATAGGTGACGGTCATTTGTTTTAAAACTAAACACAAGATAACTTGTGTTAGGGTCCTAGGAAGGTTATAGTCAAGGTCAAAGCATTACTAATAACCTAATTCCCTATAACCATTGGCTCTGATACCAATTTTTCTGTCACACCCCGACCACATAAAACAAGAAAACGTGGTGGAAACGTCGGGGAGTATTGTAACAGAATCATTGTTTCACAACCATGGATTAAACAATTTCGTTTTATTGAATTAAATGTATTACATTACATTGAAATTAGAAACAAAACATGAACAAATAGACTTTCATTGTTATTAAGTCACTAAGGCCTCATCCATTCCTATGTGAGCGTACACAAATATCATCATCAATCATCATCAAACATCATCAACTATGGTACCTGAATCACATGTGAAAATACGTCAGCATAAAAATGCCGGCGAGTACATAGGTTTTATATGAGTGTCGGATCCATGGCTAGTTTACGTGTTTCAATACTTAATTAAAAACCTTGTTTTTGAAAAGTATAGTATTGCGACGTAATTAACCAACTCAAATCAAGTTGGTTATAATTTATAAAATCTCATAGCCATGATTCTTAACTCCAAAACATTTGTTTTATTAAATCAAATAGTAAAACATCTCATAGAAACTCGTTAATAAAACTTGTATGGTTTATATTATTCAGAAAACATCATTGAGTGATATCGTTTCAAAATCGTTTACCCAAGTGATCTAGATAACGCAACGATATATATAATGTGTTAAAAGCACTTATATATAGAAAGTACCAGCGGTGTATCCACCATGCTTTTAACACATTACACCCGCCCCGTTACCTAATCACTTCCCTAACCCAATGGTTCAAACAGTTACAAATGGTTCACATAAATCAAACGGTTACAAATGGTTCACATACATCAAACGATTACAAATGGTTCACAAATGGTTCACATACATCAAATGGTTACAAATGGTTCACATACATCCAACGATTACAAATGGTTCACATACATCCAACGATTACAAATGGTTCACATACATCCAATGATTACAAATGGTTCAAAACGTAAAATAATTGCACTAGCATGTTAAGTGAACATACATAGCAAAACATAATGAAATCATGTACTAATAGTGCACTAATGAACATAGTAAGTATATGATATGAAAACATGGAAAACACGAAAGTAACAAGTAGGCACATGTGTTTCACCCCAAAACGTTTGAAAAACAGTAAAAGAGGGGACTATGTACTCACTTGAGGATGCTTAGAAGTCTTGAATAACAACCAAGCAAAGCTAGAGGGATCACAGAATCAAACGGCACCTAATATAGGTAATTATGTAAATAAACGGACCTAAATCGGAGGATCGGATAAAATGAGGTTTCGTAAACCAAATGAGTGTAGGGACTCATGTAATATGGTTTAACAAAGCCTACATTCTAAAACAAAACCTAACCTAAGTGCTTACGACCCATTACGACTCGTTAAGGTAGCTTACGCCACTTTAACACTTCGTTCGTGTAAAACGCGTTCGGAACGCCTAACTAGTCCTATGACAAGTATTATATGCCTTAACATGTCTAGTATTGTTGCCAAATCAGTTTGGATATCAAAAATTATGTTACATATGCTTAAAAATGAAATTTGGCGTAAAAAGGGCATTTTGGTCATTTACCTAAGACATATAAACTACCTATCATACAACTACTTAAACGACGTGACCATAAGGTATAACCTCAGAAGGTTATTCCCTATGCAACTATGGTCACCTAATGTGTTTGGTCGGATCCTAAAGATCGACCAAACGGGTCGGGTTCGAAAGTATAAGCGGTTGTTTAGACCGTTTACCTTACGATCCTATATAAGCACTAAACCTAAAGTGACGAGCTAAACATGTTAAAACATGATTAACTAGGTTTGAAAATAGGTTTGGTATAAAAAAATGGTTTTGATACCTAAAAGTAGTTTGGTTACAAAATACGCAAGAATACGCATTTTGGCCGAAACTACGACTCGCCACTATGCCTAGATAACGTGGTAATCAGTAGGTATAGTCACAAGAGACTAAAACCATCGTGATTATGCTCACGTTATGAAGTTTAAATGAACTTCATGTTGACCATAAACTTGTCAAAGCAGAAAGTCAAACACAGTTTGACTTTCACGTGAAAAAGAACGAAAGAGGACTTACAAAAGGTCCAAGAACGGAAGTTTGACCCGATTATTCTCACGTATGAAGTGAAAGCACCTCAAGTTAGAGAAATATCATATCAAATGTGAGTTGCAACAACGAGATGGATGGGGTATTTATAGTTTTTGCACAACCGTTAAGATCGTTCATCGTAAAACGAGCTTCGATCTCATCCGTACACATGTGCCCATGGTTTTGTGAAACCATGGGAGCCCCTAGTTTCATTAAAACCATGTGAAAATGATGGGAACAGCTGGAACAGCTGGAACAAGCTGGAATTTAGATTTTCCATTTTGGTCCCTTCCTAAGATAACTATGGCAGATTGTCAGTTTTGGTCCCTAAATGTGCAAAACATGGTTTTGATGCATTTTTGACACGCTTAAGCCCCGTTAATCCCATTTTAAGGCTCTAAAATGAAGTTAAAGTATAGGGAACATGAAACATGTTCAAAAATATCTCGGATGTCAGTTCGTTTGGTCGTACGGTTGCGTTGTTCGGTTAATTACGACGAAACACGAACGAATGCGAAAAACGATCCAAATTACGCGACGAATGGAATTTTATCATGCCAATCACTAAAATAAAATATTTTAATGATTACATAAAGTTTTGGATGTCCGGATGTATTCAGCACGTAAGATATGCGCGAAAATGCAAACTTATGCACTTTTTGACGCTTTTAGTCCCTGAATGACCAAAAAGTTTATTTTAGCACACCGAACCCCTCAAGGCCTATTTGTAAGCTATGTAAAGGATATTTAGGGTATGTTTAACTTATGGTCATGTTCCGGAATGTTCGTTACAGTACAAATCGATATACTTTCACAGTTTGTCGAAATTAGTCCCTGTAAGCGAATAAACTTGATTTCGCCACACCAAACCCTCCAAAACTAATATCTAAGTTATGTAAAGGTTATTTAAGGTATGTTAAGCCTATTTCACTATTACAAAGTCACCTAGATCACAGTGGGTTCGTTCAAACACTCCTTCGACGTCACTTATCCATCTTTGGCAGATTATCGGGTCAACTTCCCCGTTATAGATTGGCGGTTTGCATGCCATAAATTCTTTATATGAGCACCCTTTACGTTCTCCCGTTTTATCCTTTAAAAGGTTGACACTATCCTCCAACCTTTTAACTCGCTCTTCGACAAGCGACAACACCGTGCTTTGAATTTTGTCTATAAACCCAGATAGACTACCTTCAATTGCCTTCCCTACTTCTTCGGCAATTATCTCTTTCATTTGTTCGGTGCTTGTTTGCATCGGATTATCATCGTTTCCATCAGACATCTTGAAACTGAAATGTTTACATTTAAACGTTAAACATTTCATTCATAACCTTGCTTCATTTGTTTCGGTTTAGCCACAAGTTCTTAACTTGCTTTAACCGTTTACATTTAATGCAATTTCCGGGTTTGAGTGTGTTAACACGCTCTTCCCATGCACATCAATTCCTTTCTTATTTCTTACATAAATATAATCTGTTAAAATAATAAGTTAATTCTTACCGGACGATCGATCAAGCTTGAACCGAACACTTGTTGACAACCTTAAGCTCTGATACCAACTTGTAACACCCGTCTTAATTACTACTTGAAATTAATAATAATTCTCAAGGATTTATATAAAAGTTGTCTAGGTTAGAAACTTACGTTCCAAAAACAAAGTTCTAAGGTAACAAACATTAGTCAACTACTGACCAATGTAAACATTCAAAGTTATTTAACAAACTGATTACATCACAACATTGTCTAAACAGAATTAATCGATGCGGAAGCTTCAAAAGTTTGTGTTCGGTTCTTCAAAAGCATGCTTGACCGTCATCCGTAATCCTAGAATACCTAGAAACTGAAATGTTTACATTAAACATTAGTATTAGAGTACTTAGAAATAATACATAATCGAAACTACGTTTAAAACGGATTCGATTTCACGAAGAAATGCAAAATTTATCATAATTGCCAAAGCTCTACCGTAACTTACGGTAGTCACCGTAAGTTACGGTAGCTTCTGGGAAACCTTGGTTCCACCGTAACACAGGAATGAACCACCGTAAGCTTTTGGTGACTACCGTAAATTACGGTGGATACCGTAATTTACGGGTAGTCACTGAAATGCTATGTTTTGATTGTTTTGGTTATTTTTCCCAAACCCAATTCTAGGATTTCTCATTCTAACAACCAACACACTGAATTCTAATATTCTAACATGTCTTTTATGAACGATATCAAAGACCGGGTAATCATACTACAATGCATTAACCACGCATCATTTGATTATTCGACCCGTTTGGCTCATCTATGGAATCCTCCATTATGATGACTACCAACGCGATCTAACCAATTCTTTACTTATTCTTCAACATAGCGAACATTATCGCTTTATTTCAACTCGACTTCTATTCTACAATTCAACTACATATATGCTAGTTATCAAATTATCAAATGTAACGAGTTAAGTTCCATACCTTTAGTGCACGCCCTTCAACCGCAAATCACCACCGGCTTGTCCACTCGACGTTCCGGTATCCTTTCCTATAGATTTCAATTATATCACATTTAGAACTCTTTTTAATCACATTTTGTATAATAGCCAAAACGTCACAATTAGGTGTTTTAACTACAAAATTCCAGTTTTGAGCCTTCTTTGAGGCATTTCAACAAACACTTTAAGGGCATAATTTTACATGATTATTTAGCAAATCCTTAGCTTATCATCTAGCCCGAATTTTACATCAATCAACCCATTTTACACAATTGTTAGCTTCTAAAATTCTGAAGTCACTTCAAAGTTGTCAAATTACACTAGAACAACACCAAATTTCCTAGTGTTTATCAAGTTCTACATAACCCACTAATCATCTACAATGGTGTTCATGGATTTTACTAAAATTTCACATGATTTCAACTTGTATTTGTCTAGGGTTTGTCCCTAGACACTATATTGTTCCTAATTCATCATAAAACAAACATGCAACCAAAATTTTTAGATTTTTCCCAATTTCATGAGAATTTCAAGTTGAGAGTTTTCATCAAATTTTACATACCTTGTAATCCTCTTGTGATGAGGATCAATAATCTATGCTTTAATTTCGATTTCAGCTTGGATTGAGCCTTTAATTTGAGAGTTTTAGTGATGTTTAGGGTTTTGAGAGTGGGGAGTCACCCCTGCTTGCTTCTGTACGACCAGACATCCCAAAATGGGTGTTTGGTTTTGTTTTTATTAAAAATAATTATATAGTTTCAATCTTTACAACTTAGGCCCCTCCACTTTTGTTCAACTTATAGTTTGGTTATGTTAACCCTATTTCAAGTTATTTCTAGACGTGTAGTTAACTAGGTTATAATTTCCTAGTTAAATAATATTCTTGTTTTTTTAAACTTTATAATTAGAATTTTAAAGTTTTATGTTTCCAGGATGTTACAAGTCCACCCCCCTTAAAAGGGTTTCGTCTCCGAAACCAAAGTACGTACCAAATAATGTAGGGTGGAGACATCGCATCTCCTCTTCGGACTCCCACGTAGTGTCCGAACCTTTCCTATGCTCCCACTTGATCTTGACTTGATCAATTTGTTTATTTCGCAAGTGCTTAGTTTTTCGATCTAAAACTTCTATGGGCCTTACGATATAATTCAAGCGATCATCCACTTCGATATCATCGTAGTGAATATAAGTTGTCTCATCCGCTAGACACTTCCGAAGATGTGACACATGAAATGTGCTATGAATTCTGCTTAGTTCCTCCGGTAGTTCAAGGCGGTAAGCTACCTTTCCTACCCGTTCTATAATCGCAAACGGCCCTATAAACCTCGGGCTTAATTTTCCTCTTTTTCTAAACCTGATAACACCCTTCCATGGAGATACTTTGAGCATAACTTTATCACCAACCTGGAATTCGATTGGCCTGTTCCTTTTGTCAGCATACGCCTTTTGTCTATCTTGAGCCGCTTTCAAGTGTGCCCGGACCACATCAATCTTTTCATTAGTGGCTCGTACTATATCTTGGTGGGCAAGTTTACGTGGGCCCACTTCACCCCAACATACCGGGGTTCGGCATTTCCTACCATAGAGCATTTCGTACGGTGCCATCTTAATACTAGCATGGTAGCTGTTGTTATACGAAAACTCGACCAATGCTAGGTAAACATCCCAACTTCCTCCAAAGTCGATTATACACGCCCGTAGCATGTCCTCCAATGTTTGTATTGTTCTTTCACTCTGTCCATCTGTTTGAGGATGGTACGCAGTGCTAATGAACAATTTGGTTCCCATTTGCTCTTGGAAATCTCGCCAGAAATTTAAAGTGAATCGGGTATCCCTATCAGACAGGATGGATGCCGGTACTCCATGACGTGCTATTATCTCATTAGTGTAAACTTCCGACATCTTTTTTGATGTATAAGTCTCACGGATCGGAATGAAGTGAGCACTTTTCGTCAATCTATCCACTACTACCCATATGGCATCGAAACCGCGGTTTGTCTTTGGTAGTTTGGTTGATAGGTCCACCGTAATATGTTCCCAATTCCAAACCGGAATTTCCAACGGTTGAAGTTTACCGTATGGTTTTTGGTGATCCGCCTTGACTTGTAAACATGTCAAGCATTTTTCCACGTACTTCACCACATCTCTTTTCATTCCGGGCCACTAATAGTTTTGCTTTAAGTCATTATACATTTTGGTCGCTCCCGGATGGATGGAATAACGTGACTTATGAGCTTAATCAAGTAGAAGCTTTTTAACTCCACATGTGTTAGGAACCCAAATTCTGTTGAAATGTGTTTTCAAACCGTGGTTGCCTACTTCGAGATCTTTAACTTGGCCAACAATCCTTTCCTTTCTCCAGTTTTCCATCTTAACGGCTTCATCTTGTGCTTCTCGAATTCGTTCGAGTAAGCCTGAGGTCACAATGAGTTGCAATGATCGTACTCGTATCGGGACATAATCTGTCTTTCTGCTTAGGGCATCCGCCACCACATTTGCCCTTCCGGGGTGATAGTGTATTTCACAGTCGAAATCTTTCACCGTTTCTAGCCATCGCCTTTGTCGCATATTTAACTCCTTCTGATCGAAGAAGTATTTCAAGCTCTTGTGAACGGTGAATATGGTGCACTTTACCCCATATAAGTAGTGCCTCCATATTTTTAAGGCAAATACCACCGCAGCCAACTCGAGATCGTGCGTGGGATATTTCTTCTCGTGTATCTTTAATTGCCTCTAGGCATAAGCTATAACTTTGCCCCGTTGCATCAAAATGCATCCGAGCCCCGATAGTGAAGCATCCGAATAAACCACCAAGTCTTCAACCCCGTCCGGCAATGTTAGTACCGGAGCTTGAGTTAACTTTTCTTTGAGCGTTTGAAACACTCTTTCTTGATCTACACCCCAAATGAACTTTTCTTCCTTCCGGGTTAGTTTTGTTAGCGGTGACGCAATCTTGGAGAAATCTTGAATGAATCTCCTATAGTATCCCGCAAGCCCCAAAAAGCTTCTAATTTCCAAAGGGTTCCTCGGGGAATTCCATTTCGACACAGCCTTGATCTTTGATGGATCTACCAATACTCCATCGGCACTTATGATGTGGCCGAGAAATTGCACTTCTCGTAGCCAAAAGGCACACTTAGAGAATTTCGCATACAACCTCTCTCGTCTAAGTGTCTCTAACACCTCTCGTAAGTGGTGTGCATGTTCAGCTTCGCTTTTTGAGTACACCAAAATATCATCGATAAACACGATGACTGATTTATCCAACATCGGTTTGCAAACCTGGTTCATGAGGTCCATGAAAGCCGCGGGTGCATTTGTCAGCCCAAATGACATCACGAGGAATTCGTAATGTCCATATCGTGTGCGGAAAGCTGTCTTCGGCACATCTTCTTCCTTGACCTTTAATTGGTGATACCCCGATCTAAGATCAATTTTCGAAAAACAGTTCGCACCTTGTAATTGGTCAAATAAATCATCTATCCTCGGAAGCGGGTATCGGTTCTTTATCGTGAGTTTGTTTAACTCCCGGTAATCGATACACATACGCATGCTTTCGTCTTTCTTTTTCACGAACAATACTGGTGCGCCCCAAGGAGACACACTCGGCCTTATGAATCCTTTGTCAAGCAGGTCTTGAATTTGGGACATCAACTCTTGTAATTCCAACGGTGCGAGTCGGTATGGTGCTTTTGCTACGGGTTTTGCACCCGGAATCAATTCAATCCCGAACTCTACTTCCCGTTCAGGCGGTATCCCCGGTAAATCCTCCGGAAACACATCTTCATAGTCTCGTACAACCGGTACATCTTCAATCTTCCGTGATTCTTTCTCGGGCTCATTTGCGTATATCATGAATGCCTTGCATCCTCGCTTCATAAGCTTGTGAGCTTTCAACATTGAGCATATTATGGGGTTGCCTCTTTTTTCGCCATAGATGGTGACGTGTTTCCCGCTCAGAGATATTAGCTTTATCTCCTTACGAAAACACACGACCTTCGCGTGGTGCTGAGATAGCCAATCCATCCCAACGACTACTTGAAATTCCCCCATTGACATCGGGATTAGGTCTATCAAGTATTCCTCATCGTCGATGCTTAATTTGCAGCCTCGACAAACATCACAAACTATAAAACTTTTGTTGTCCCCTATTTCAACTTCTAAGGGCACAGATAATTTCGTTAATACAAATGAAGGATGTCGAATAAATCCAGAATAAATCCATGTGAAATAAATGATTTATTCGCACCCGTATCAAACAATACACGTGCTGGAATTGAGTTAATTGTGAATATACCTGAAACCACATTGGGTTCTGTTTTTGCTTTAGCCGCGGTAAGTTGGAAGGACCTAGCCTTCGCTTTGGGGGCTTCTGCTGGAGACTCTTTTGTGTCTCTCTTTCCAACCAACTCGGGGCATTCAGACTTTTTATGGCCGGGTTGATAACATTTGTAACAAACGGAAACTTTTCCGGGACATAGCGATGCAGTGTGCCCCGTCTTTCCACATACCGGACACGGCTTGTCTTTGAAGCGACACTCACCTTTGTGCCCCTTTCCACATACTTTGCAACTTGGCGACCCGCCTTTAGCCTTCACTTTCTTCCCTGATTCAGCAGTTCTAGGTTTCTTTCTAGGGCTTGGATTCACATCTTGTGCCCTCCGCTCACCCCTTTCAACTTGTTTCTTTAACTCAATTTCCCGCTCCCGGGCGGTGTTGATGATTTCTGTGAGAGTTTCATATTTTGAGGGAGTCATAAACTCCCGGTATTCAGCACTCAGCATGTTGTAATAGTAGTATATCTTCTGCTCTTCAGTAGTAACTAACTCATCATAAAATCTCAGCTTATCCATGAAGATGCCCGTGATCTTATCAATTGATTCTCCCTTTTGTCTTAACTAGATAAATTCCTCTTTGATCCTGTTAATAACTGCTTTGGGACTATGGTGTTTAAGGAACAACACCTTAAACTCATCCCAAGTCATGACCCTTGCCGCTTCGGCTCCCATTTCCTTCTTTTTATTGTCCCACCAATCCTTGGCTTGATTTCTCAATTGACCCGTTCCGTAGGCAACAAAGTCACCTACGTCGTAGTGGGTTCGTTCAAACAGTCCTTCGACGTCACTTATCCATCTTTGGCAGATTATCGGGTCAACTTCCCTGTTATAGATTGGCGGTTTGCATGCCATAAATTCTTTATATGAGCACCCTTTACGTTCTCCCATTTTATCTTTCATAAGGTTGACACTATCCTCCAACCTTTTAATTCGCTCTTCGACAAGCGACAACACCGTGCTTTGAATTTTGTCTATAAACCCAGATAGACTACCTTCAATTGCCTTCCCTACTTCTTCGGCAATTATCTCTTTCATTTGTTCGGTGCTTGTTTGCACCGGATTATCATCGTTTCCATTAGACATCTTGAAACTGAAATGTTTACATTTAAACGTTAAACATTTCATTCATAACCTTGCTTCATTTGTTTCGGTTTAGCCACAAGTTCTTAACTTGCTTTAACCGCTTACATTTAATGCACTTTCCGGGTTTGAGTGTGTTAACACGCTCTTCCCATGCACATCAATTCCTTTCTTATTTCTTACATTAATATAATCTGTTAAAATAATAAGTTAATTCTTACCGGACGATCGATCAAGCTTGAACCGAACACTTGTTGACAACCTTAAGCTCTGATACCAACTTGTAACACATGTCTTAATTACTACTTGAAATTAATAATAATTCTCAAGGATTTATATAAAAGTTGTCTAGGTTAGAAACTTACGTTCCAAAAACAAAGTTCTAAGGTAACAAACATTAGTCAACTACTGACCAATGTAAACATTCAAAGTTATTTAACAAACTGATTACATCATAACATTGTCTAAACAGAATTAATCGATGCGGAAGCTTCAAAAGTTTGTGTTCGGTTCTTCAAAAGCATGCTTGACCGTCATCCGTAATCCTAGAATACCTAGAAACTGAAATGTTTACATTAAACATTAGTATTAGAGTACTTAGAAATAATACATAATCGAAACTACGTTTAAAACGGATTCGATTTCACGAAGAAATGCAAAATTTATCATAATTGCCAAAGCTCTACCGTAACTTACGGTACTCACCGTAAGTTACGGTAGCTTCTGGGAAACCTTGGTTCCACCGTAACACAGGAATGAACCACCGTAAGCTTTTGGTGACTACCGTAAATTACGGTGGATACCGTAATTTACGGGTAGTCACTGAAATGCAATGTTTTGATTGTTTTAGTTATTTTGCCCAAACCCAATTCTAGGATTTCTCATTCTAACAACCAACACACTGAATTCTAATATTCTAACATGTCTTTTATGAACGATATCAAAGACCGCGTAATCATACTACAATGCATTAACCACGCATCATTTGATTATTCGACCCGTTTGGCTCATCTATGGAATCCTCCATTATGATGACTACCAACGCGATCTAACCAATTCTTTACTTATTCTTCAACATAGCGAACATTATCGCTTTATTTCAACTCGACTTCTATTCTACAATTCAACTACATATATGCTAGTTATCAAATTATCAAATGTAACGAGTTAAGTTACATACCTTTAGTGCACGCCCTTCAACCGCAAATCACCACCGGCTTGTCCACTCGACGTTCCGGTATCCTTTCCTATAGAGTTCAATTATATCCATTTAGAACTCTTTTTAATCACATTTTGCATAATAGCCAAAACATCACAATTAGGTGTTTTAACTACAAAATTCCAGTTTCGAGTCTTCTTTGAGGCATTTCAACAAACACTTTAAGGGCAGAATTTTACATGAGTATTTAGCAAATCCTTAGCTTATCATCTAGCCCGAATTTTACATCAATCAACCAATTTTACACAATTGTTAGCTTCTAAAATTCTGAAGTCACTTCAAAGTTGTCAAATTACACTAGAACAACACCAAATTTCCTAGTGTTTATCAAGTTCTATACAACCCACTAATCACCTACAATGGTGTTCATGGATTTTACTAAAATTTCACATGATTTCAACTTGTATTTGTCTAGGGTTTGTCCCTAGACACTATATTGTTCCTAATTCATCATAAAACAAACATGCAACCATAATTTTCAGATTTTTCCCAATTTCATGAGAATTTCAAGTTGAGAGTTTTCATCAAATTTTACATACCTTGTAATCCTCTTGTGATGAGGATCAATAATCTATGCTTTAATTTCGATTTTAGCTTGGATTGAGCCTTCAATTTGAGAGTTTTAGTGATGTTTAGGGTTTTGAGAGTGGGGAGTCGCCCCTGCTTGCTTCTGTACGACCAGACATCCCAAAATGGGTGTTTGGTTTTGTTTTTATTAAAAATAATAATATAGTTTCAATCTTTACAACTTAGGCCTCTCCACTTTTGTTCAACTTATAGTTTGGTTATGTTAACCCTATTTCAAGTTATTTCTAGACTTGTAGTTAACTAGGTTATAATTTCCTAGTTAAATAATATTCTTGTTTATTTAAACTTTATAATTAGAATTATAAAGTTTTATGTTTCCGGGATGTTACACCCACGGAGATATTCATGCTTAAGATTCTCTTTCTTAAGAGCTTCTCTCTGTGCAGCACGGATGCGCAATGAGAGATCTGTCTGAACAATCATCTCCAAAGCCCTAACCCTTATGGGCCAAATCCTTTCTTTACGACTCAAGGCGTCCGCCACCACATTCGCCTTTCCTGGATGATATTTGATTTTGCAATCATAATCATTTAACAGCTCAACCCAACGTCGTTGTCTCATGTTAAGCTCTTTCTGATCGAATATGTGCTAAAGGCTCTGATGATCTGTAAAAATAGTACACCGAGTACCATACAGATAATATCGCCAAATCTTCAAAGCAAATACCACTGCGCCTAACTCCAAATCATGTGTGGTGTAGTTCTTCTCATGAACCTTCAATTGGCGCGAAGCATAAGCGATAACCTTCTGTCGCTGCATCAGCACACAACCCAATCCCTGACGTGAGGCGTCACTGTATACCACGAAGTCGTCGGTGCCTTCGGGTAGGGATAAAATAGGTGCATCACAAAGCTTATTCTTAAGAAACTGAAACGCATCCTCTTGTTTATCTCCCTATTTGTACTTCTTACCCTTTTGAGTAAGGGATGTCAGCGATTAGCGATTTTTGAAAAATCCTCAATGAATCGGCGATAGTACCCTACTAAACCTAGAAACTGACGGATCTCGATTGGCGTCTTCGGAGTTTCCTAATTCTTGATCGCCTCGATCTTGGTGGGGTCCACATGAATTCCATTTTCATTTACCACATGACCAAGGAATTGTACCTCACGCAACCAGAACTCGCACTTCGAGAACTTAGCGTACAGTTTCTCCTTCTTGAGCAGCTCTAAGATGGCTCTAAGGTGTTGCTCATGCTCTTCCTTTGTTCGCAAATAGATCAAAATATCGTCGATAAATACAATCACGAATTTATCGAGATATGGCTTGCAAACTCAGTTCATCAGGTCCATAAACACTGCCGGCGCGTTTGTCAAACCAAACGGCATCACTAGAAACTCATAATGTCCATAACGAGTTCTAAAGGCAGTCTTCGGTATACTCTCTTCTTGAATCTGCAGCTGGTGATAACCCTGATCGAAGATCGATCTTGGAGTAATAACTCGAACCCTGAAGTTGATCGAACAAATCATCAATTCTCCGCAAAGGATACCGATTCTTGATGGTTAACTTGTTCAGCTCTCGGTAGTCAATGCACATGTGAAAAATATTGTCCTTCTTCTTGAAAAATAGTACTGGAGCTCCCCAAGGCGAGAAGCTTGGTCTAATGAATCCCTTGTCTAGAAGCTCCTGAAGTTGCGTCAACAACTCTTGCATCTATGAAGGCGCAAGCCAATAAGGTGCCTTGGCTACAGGCGCGACGCCTGGAACCAAGTCAATACGGAACTCGACTTGTCGTTGCGGCGGCAATCCTGGCAAGTCTTCGAGGAAGACTTCAAGATATTCCCTTACCACAGGGATATCTTCAAGCTTCGGTTCTTCGGCTTCTTTATCAACAACGTGAGCCAAAAAGGCAACACATCCTTTCCGCAAAAACCTTCGTGCCTTCAAACAACTGATAATCCGTAGGGGCGTATCATGCT
Source organism: Helianthus tuberosus (assembly GCA_030545235.1). Taxonomy (NCBI): domain Eukaryota; kingdom Viridiplantae; phylum Streptophyta; class Magnoliopsida; order Asterales; family Asteraceae; genus Helianthus; species Helianthus tuberosus. The sequence goes on from JARYGA010015653.1 coordinate 25,800, forward strand.
TTTCTCCGTGCACTACAATCGTCTCTCCATTTGCCATTGGGATGCGGATAATCTTCTCATGGCTTACGATCTCAGCCCGGTTACTCGACAACCAATCCATTCCAACTACTATGTTGAAACTTCCCAATTCGACTGGTAACAGATCAAGCGTAAACTCACGCTCTCCAAGCTCTATCACATAACCTCTAATTACTTCCTTGGCTTCTACTAGCTTCCTATTAGCTAGTTCTATCGAATACGGGATATCTAACTTACTAGCAACTAACCCAAGTATATCCTTAAATTCTAGAGATACGAAGCTATAGTCGGCACCAGTATCAAATAGCACAGATGCAAAATGTTGGTTGATAGGGAACGTACCAGTGACTACGTTCGGATCTTGACGAGCTTCCCTAGCTCCAATGTTGAAAACTCTTCCTTGGGCTTGATTGTTCTTCAGGCAATCCCGCTTGAAATGCCCAACATCACCACAGCTGAAACAACCCTGTCCGCGACCATTTCCATTCCCATTTTCGCCATGGTTGTTTTTTGCTCCACGGTTTCCGTTACCAGCTTGATTTCCAGAACCACCACGATTTCCGTTACCTCCCTGATTATTGTTTCCACCTTGGTTTCTATTCACATAACCGTTTCCACCACGGTTTCCATTGCCATTACCATTTCCTCTTTGACCACCATTCCCACGACCGACTCCATACTAGCATGTCTCCTTGGCATGGCCAACTTTTCCGCACGTTTCGCACTTCCCAGCTCTGCATCGTCCAGTGTGATGAAACTGACACACATCACATTTGGGCAGGGTGCCCATATACCCGTTTCCTCTAATCTCAGCACTAGTAGCAGCACCAGTAGCACCAGCTTATGCCTGAACTGGTGTGTTAGCGTTCCTACGCTTGTTGGCATTGTTGTTCGCATGAGTACTCTTCTTGAAGTTTGAGAACTTCCTTTTGTTCTCTCCTGACGACTCAACATGAGTCTCCTTCTTCTTCTGCTCAGAGATTGAAAACTTGCCCAATCTAACGGCTTCTTCAGTCAATGCCACATTCAAATCGATAGCTTTAGTGATCGTTGGAGGCTTCGAGGTAGTCACCATGCTCAGTATTTGGGGTGCGAATCCCCAAATGAAATGTTCAACTCGCTTGAACTCCGGTTCTACCATGTAAGGGACAACTCAAGACAAATCGTGGAATCTCTGCACGTACTCCGCTATCTTAGGACCTTCCATTTTCAGATTCCAAAACTCGGTCTCCAAATTCTGAATCTCAGCCCTTGAACAATACTTCTTGCGCATCACCTCTTTCATCTCATCCCAAGTCATAGCATACGCTGCTGCCTCACCTAGGGTCTGAACCTGAAGGTTCCACCACGACAGAGCTCCAACTAGGAATAGTCTAGAAATGTAAGTGACTTGATGCTCCGGCGAACACTTACTCATCTGCAGCACATAATCCGTCTTCTCAGCCCATCTTACGAAAGCTACGGCGCCTCCAGTGCCGTCAAAGTTTAGAGGCTTGCAGTCAAGGAACTGCTTGTAAGTACAACCTGTACAAGCAACATCATTCACAGAAGCATTAGCAAAACGAACATGGAAATGTCCAAACGTATTGTAATGTGTCTTAAGTGACTTAAACATTACCGTGAGGTGGGTTATTTCCTGAGGTACCTCCGCTGTGTTCAGAGCGTAGGGCCTCATGTTGTGCGATTGCCTGTGAAATTCGTTCTTGCAGTTCTGCCTCTGTTGTGGGCAACTGAGTGTTCCTTCGAGGAGGCATCTTCTAGAAGAAGATTGGATAGGTCATGTCTTATTTGTATAATAAATATATAGTACGTATATGTAATAGCATTCATTATAGTAAGCAATCAAATAATCAACACAATTATAACATGAATAAGTAATCCACAATATGTTTAATGAGAACATGACGATTGAGCTTTCATTAATCATCGACCATAAAGTATTGTTACATGTTTTACAAATGTATCATATCAAAAGGAACACAGGGTCACACTACCCTTGTCCAACAAGTCTATCAGTCTACAAAAATCATACAGTCAAAAGGTGGTCTTCAAAAGGCTTCACAAGCTAGGCTCAATAGTGGTGCTCTCATCAAAAGCAATGCTACCTACATAAAACCAAAAACCAACTATGCTGATGGTGGTGGAGGAGGAGGTGGAGGAAAGAAAAGTAAGCTGCGCACATGTGCAAGCTCCTCTTCAAGCTCATATACATGATGCAACAGATAACTGATCTGCTGTTCGATGGTAAGAAATCGAGTATCAAACTCTGGAAATGGAGTGAGAGGTGCAGGAGGATGTGAAAATGGAGACGGTGATGAACGAGGGGGAACAAAAGAAGGCTGACACGGACATGGTAAAGGACGCGGTGTCATCTCAAGCTCCAAAATCCTATGACTCATGATCTCAAACTGAAGCTGAAGTGATAAAAGTAACTCATCCCGTGTATAACCAGCAAAGTGCGAGGGATGGTAGGGATCATAAATCGGCATGGTGTACGGTGGGAACCATCGAAATGGCTCATCAAGTGGTGAAGAAGTAAAAGGAGCAAAAGGTGCAGACTGAGGTATGTGTGGGTAAGCTGCTGAAACATGGGGGTCATGACTAGGCTGCTGGCCAGAAGTGCCCTCCCCTGGACGGGGTGCGGATATGTCCTGCAAGAAAATAATAGGTAAGTCGACACGATGAACATCGGACTCCACATGGTGAAAAGGAGCAACATCAGCGGGTGCAGGTGCAAGTGGAGGAATGAATGGCTCAACAACAGGAGGGTCAATGGGTGCAGGAACTGGATCAGTTATGAGGGGTGCAATGTCAGGTGAGACAAAAGGAATAGGGTCATGATCAGATAAAGGCTCAGGATCAGGTATAGGCTCTGGATCAGCAGGTGCTGCATCGGGCTGATCAACAGGAACAAAATCTGGCTCAAGACTAGGCTCAAGCTCGTGTGGAGGGGATGGTGCAACTAACATGGCCGTATCATCGTCAGAATCAGTGGCATAGCGTCGCAATCCGACTGCCTGCAAGGCGGAAGACGTCACAGACTCAAAGGAATCTGAGACAGAGTGTAAACTAGAGTCAGAGGAGATCTCAATAACAGGGATCTCAGGAAGTGGACTAGCAACAACGTCCTCATCTAGCTCTCCATCGCCATGGGCATCATCGGGAGGACCATCAACAAACAGATCAAAATCATCATCAAACAGATCATCAAAAGGCCAATCCTTATGTGGGATGACCATAAGAGGAACGGGAGCGAGAATCGGTGCCACGACATGCTCACCATCGGGGTGCCCGATGATAAGATGGTCGTGAACTGGAATGGGAACAACAAAAGGATCCTCGTCTGGAATACCATCAGCAAGCGGTAAGTCAACTCCAAAATCAGGCAACGCAAACGGCTGAAAGTCGTCGTCGTCGTCTGACAGCATATCTGGGTCGCTCTGAGTAACTGAAGTAAAGATCTCTAGCTCGCTCGCACTAGAGTCAGTAGACATGGGGTCATCAATCTCAGATAATCCACTCTCGGATGAAGACATAGTGTCTGTAACAGAATAATCATAACATATGCACATATATTAACTACTAAAATTTAGCATGTAATCAAAGACAATGTAATCATGTAATCATGTATCCTTCCTAGTCTCCCAGACTAAACTACCTAGTCTCCCAGACTAAACCACCTAGTCTCCCGGACTAAGCCACCGAGTCTCCCAGACTAAACCACTGAGTCTCCCAGACTAAACCACAAATGCAACCTTACTATCGTGTTTCGTGTCTTTTTGTTTGTAAAAATGCTTGTTTCCTGGATCTGGGCGTTTCGTGTATGCAATGAAAACATGTTGTAAAAATATTTTCGTGAGAGCCCTAATGATTGTAGTCTAGACTCGAGAAGGAATCCTAGTTCGCTACAATCGAAGCTCTGATACCAAACTGTCACACCCTGACTTTTGCGGAAGCGTGATTATGTGTGACTTGCTTAATATCATTGCATTCAATCATAACAACAACTATATGATAAAACCAAAGATGATCATCCTTTAATTAAGTTTAAAATACCACAAACATCATTGTTTTGAAAACACAGATTTTAAATCCGAATACAAACCATGCAAATTGTTTCAAAGATCTATAAGGACTCAACAAAAGACTTTAAATAAAACCAGGCTTTGGAAGATGTGTCTCGTCCCGGATAAGACACACTGACCAAACCCTATGACACTGGATGACATCCTTTATTCTTAACACAACTTGAAACATCTAAACGCCCGCCAGATCCACATCTAATTCCCTGAAATACATGTAGTTTAAAAACATCAACAAAAGTTGAGCGAGTTCATGTGTGTATGAATAAACCTTTGAAATCATTGTAAAAAAATGTATGTATGTTTGTAAACTCATGGTATGAAAGCAAAACAAGGATACAGATCAATTAATGGTTTGTAAGGCCATTAACAAGTGTGCAACGGCGTAGGAAGGCTCAAACCTAGCAGATTTTGCACCGGGCCTTCGGCTGTAAGACATAGTCACCTCATGGGCCACCCTGGTCCACATGGGTGTGGGCTCGCTACACCCAAATAGATCTATCACTCATGCCCCTCGGTCCTAACACGAGGATTAATGGTCTTAGGAGTGCGCCTACCCATTCACATGATCTACTATGCAATCCCTAGCTAACCATACCAATTGTAATTGTTTGTGAACATTTAGTAACATGTACTTAACCCCCGAAGTTTTAAAACTGAAAACAGTTAAAATAAAATGGGGACATGAACTCACGGTTTTGCGTTCTTCAATGGTAACTCAAAGCTCCTTCGGATACACACGACTACCTACACCGTACTAAGGCCTTTTAGACAATCGGGTCATGCCTTGATTTAGTATTAGTTAGTGTCTTTGAGTTACGTTCTTTGTGTCTTCAATATTATTCCAAGTTATATAATTATTTGTTAAAATAATAAATATTTTAACTTAAATTATATTTATTAAATTTTGGAATAATTAATAAAACAATATATATTATCTCGATACTTTTCACGTATTTATACATGTATTTCCTTCCCAAGAATGGGTGTATTCGTATTCTTGTATTTGTATATTCTTGCCATGTATTTGGGGTCGTATTCCGGTGTGTATTTATACGTACGAGAATACGTATTTTTATTGTATTCGTTAAGTATTCTTATACTTAATTTCATATTAATTTTTCTGGAATATTATCTTTAATAAAAGTTCACCAATATATATTCCAATATATATATTTTAAGAAATATTATTTAAAATTTTCCTTTGGCAAAAATATTTGTATTTTCATATAAGTTCCAAAAATAATATATTTTCAAGTCTAACTTAGAAAATATATATATAAACTTATTTTTCTTCGAAAATAATATGTTTCATATTTATTTGAGAAGATATATATTTCTTTCAAAGGTAATGTACCTTCTAGTAATTCCAAGAAAAATTTATATATTTTTATTCATCCAAAATAATATATTTTTTTTCTTGTAAAAAATATGATATAAATTTGTAATAATTGTAATAATCATATTTTTATTCACTTGGCGTCCAAAATATTATTTACCAAAATATAATTGTAAATCAATTTTCTGGAATATTTTGTGAGTTACATTCTTTTGTTCGGTTTCACCAATATTTTGTGTAAAATTTGTATATTCATATTCTTGGAATTTTGGTAATATTTTGGATTGTAATTTTTGGTATTTTGGTGAGTTATATTATTTCAAGTCCTAAAATAATATAAATAATACACATATTATACAAATAATCACACACATGGTGTCATATAAATATATATTTCCTTAATACATATTTAGTCACTTTTATTTATAAAAACCAACCTCCAATATTTATATTTTTGTAACAAAAATTATGGCAAACCTTATGTGAAAAATCTACGGTTTAAAATATACTTGTAAATATTTGTTTAGAAATATTTTTCTAAGTGTTTAATTTTTAGAAAAATTTTGCCATAGTTTCCCCTAAAAATGGAGGTTTCCATACCTTGAAGGTATATCATTTGCTTTTGTAAACCAACACAATCAATCAACAATAAACAATCTACACTTACCAATTTTTCAAAAAAACAAGCATAAACTACCACTTCATGAACTTGAAAATTTATAAAAATTTGTAGTAACTTACTAGTGTTTTTTGTAAGCCTTGTTACCCTTTAAAGTGTGGTTGATTCTTTAAAAACATCATTTTTTTTTAAAGAAAATAGGTCTTTACAACTTGTAGTTACATTTTCTAAAAATGTTTCTTTATGAATTTTTCTTGTTACACATATGTTTCTACACTTGTTTATCCTCTAAAAATAGGGTTTATTTATTTAAAATCCAAGATTATGTAAACTTGTATTTTTAACTTGGTTTCTTGGAGAAATCACTCTTGAAGCTTTAGATCTACAAGACTTACATTTGATTTTAATCATTATTTCACAAGAATACATTATATTCTTTCAAGTTCATGCCTTATGTGAGGATGATTAATTAAACTCTAACATGTTCATCCTTTCATCTTGGTAGATTATATTTTTAATCATGATCTAGCAAGATCATATGATGATCTACATCATTTTCATAAGCAAACAATGATCAACAAATAGTTAAACACAGAAACAACAAAGTTTCTTCATGATTTAAGCTTATGTTCAAGTTTCATTCTTTTGATTCTTAGTGTTCATCAAGTTAATCATCATGTATCATCTTTTAACCACTTAGATAGGTTGTAAAATGGAAAGATTAGTGTTCTTACCACTAGCTCAAGGCTAGGGATGATCAAGAGAAGAAAAGATATGGATAATAGCAAATAGAGAAGGTCTTTTAACTTTTACAAGCTCCTAGCTCCTTTGTGCAACCTCTAACACCTTTGTATAAGCTTGGAATGTATGAGAGATGGTTGAATGAATGTGAAGATGGTGGTGGTGAGTTCAGCCGAGAACAAGCAAGGGAGAGGGAGAAAGAAGTGTGTGAAGTGGTGTGTGTAAGAATGAGACTTAGAACACTTAGGTTATACTTATAACCATTTCAAGAGTTTATCTCATGGTTCTTATGTTCTTAAAGCACCAACACTATCTAATATAAAATTGAAACAAATCTTGATGGTGGGTCCCTTGTTGGGTCGTTCCATAGGTGGGGGGGGGGGGTAGTAGGCTTAGGTTTAAACATAAGTTAGTTATTTAGGTTAGAATCCAAGTATTAGTTAGATGTTTTAGTTAGTTGATATTTATATAGGGTGTTATGATGTTCGGGGACCATAACTAGCTTGGTAATGTTAAAAGAATGCTTCTAGTGAAAATTTGGTGTTTCGGGTAGTGTCCGGTTGTTCGGTTGGTTACTAGTTCATTAAGGTGCTAAACTATGCAGTTTAGTGTGCTTTATGTTACCTTTTATGACAGTTTTGATTCCCGACACTTAGGAAAGTATTCAGGACCATTTAACCATATTTCTGCATGATATTAGATTGTTTTATTGCTGAAAATTGCTGATTTTTGCTGAATTCAGCACTTTAGGTGAGTTTTAGGCACTGTCCGACACTTAAACTATTCCTAGGAAGGCAGTTTTATGATCCTTACTTTCCTACACACTATACTAGTGTAATAATTAGTCTCTGGCCCATTCTAGGTCTCAATACAACGTCTGTCTATTTACTGAACTCCGTCAGCATTTTCCTGATTTGTCTGATAACTGTGCTAACTGTATTTAGTGCATCATTTGAGCCAATAAAGTTCTCACGCAATCATGATATGACATTAAGCAATATGGAATGCACTTGTATGTATAAAGCAATAATCAGAAAGCAATTCAAATCATTTTTTGTAATTCAGCACAGTCATTAAGCACTAATCATGGTTTAATAGTTGTACGGATACCTGGAATTTTGACAGTTGTCACAAAGATCTTGGGAATAAGATCAATACCGAACTCTTCATCTTCGATAGTGATCTTACAATTCGTACATATTTCATGCAATAAATAAATTTTGTGATCGGCTATTTTACCTCTAAGGGTACCGACATTCTTTCAATTACAAATGAGGGGGAATGTATAAATTTGCTTGAAACAAGTGACCTACTAGCTCCGGTATAAAATAATACATACGTACATATTGAGTTTAGTATGAATATACCTGATACAACATTTGGGTGAGCCCTTGCCTCTTCTGCTGAAATCCGAAATATTTTTCTTTTAGCCTTGGGGGGGCCTCTTACTTCTTTTCATCCCTCTTCGTTCCACGCTTGAGTTTCGGACATTACACCTTTATATGACCCAATTCATAACAATTGTAGCATACTCTTTTAGGGTTGGGTCAATTGTAAACCCAGATGCTGATGAAGGGTTCCTTGAATTCTTTCCTTGTGAGGGTTGGAGTTTATCCTCACCTATTTCTTTACTATATGCATCCCACCAATCTTTAGCTTTTCGTTGAAGTTGTCTCGTAGCGAACACAACCTGATCTTCATTTTCTCAATGGCTTTGAATGAACACCCCTTCTATGTTGGAGATCCATATTTGGCACTCTATTGGGTTTATTTCTCCATTATATGATGAAGGTTTGCATGTCATGAATTCTTTATATGTACACCGACATGCTTATTTCTTGTCTTGAACTCCGCTTATGAATTCCTTTTGTTCATCCATCTTACTTGACAACATGCCCTCTACCACACCTCATACTTGGTTTTCTACATCTTGCACTATGCGAGGAATATTAACGTCAAGCGCCCTTCCTACTTCTTTCACAACATCTTGGTTAGTTCATCCTGATGTATTTGTTCATTAGCATTTGGGTTTCCTTCGTTAGTCATCTATAATTACATACTTATGCTAATGAACAAATTGTAGGAAGGTCGCTTGACGTTCTATAGATGTCGTACCATTCATCTTTTGCAACATTCTATAATTTGTATGCTTTCTACATTCATTCTTATAAGTTATGAACTCTTATAAACCATAACACAAACACTTCCAAATGTAGAATTTGGAACATACAATCTTCTATACACAAACTTTCTAATTTTACCTACAATTTGTTTTTATGATACTTTAATTTGATAAGCATTGGAATAATGGTTTCAATAGTATTATAGAGTTTTTCGTGAGCTTAAGGGGATGTTGGAACGGGTTTACAAGGGTCCGGATCACGAAAACATGAAACAAACCGAAATATTTGGTTGGCCGCGTCTCGCTACAATTTTTTCGTAGGCAGTGGCCTACGGCGTCGGTCGGATGTACACGTCGGTGACGGCCGTTCACCATGTCGGCAATGCAACATCTGGGCGGCTAGCTACTTCCTGCATTTCCAGCCTGTCTGGTTCCATTTTCGAGCCCCTTTTTTGACCGAAATCTAACCCGTAACTTCTAAAAATGCCTAAACTATTAACTTTCATGTCTCCCACCTTTTAACATCTCATAATAACATTATACGTCTAAACTTAAATACAAAATACATAAAATTATCACCTCGTTCAAGTCTTGGAGCGAACACACCCTTCATACGAACTTCGGTTTGAGTCCAAGCATTTACGGCCATGCTCGAATCCCTCAAACCTTGGCTTTGATACCAACTTGTAAGACCTAAAAACTTAATCAAAGCAAAATGAGTTTAACAATGCCAACGAAATGGGTCGAATTTAAAATTTTGAACGTGGATAACATAATTCCCAAAAAGAACCAAGTTAACATCCCAAGTTAGAGAATACATACTTGTTCTAAGAGAACCATCATAACTACATACAAAACAAGAGTTTTTTGTTAGGATCCGAGTTTGAATTGTTTTTGAATGTTTAAGATGAATGATGCAAGAAGATGACAAAGATGGAAATAATGCAGCGGAATGTAGGTAAACTTTAAATCATAAACAATGAGATATTTGCTTTCATCATGAATACTTTTAGCTGAATTATTGCAATTACAACGATTCACGTATGCCTGAATTACAAACTGCCCCTCAGCTTAAGATCACTCTAATTTGCTCGTACAAAATGTCAAGGTGAAGTGATGAATAGAACAGTACATGCACATTTCAATTTATAGTACAATCCAAACCTATGAGGAATCTAAGCTGACGTCACTTAGACGATGACATCTAACAACTTCTAACAACCTATAACATCTGCTATAACTAATACATAGTTACATTGAAAACACTGATATACATCATCTGTTGATTCATCAACTGTTGAGCCTGATCATCTATTGAGCCTCAGCAGACCTTCTTCATCAGACTTTGTCTTCTTCAATCAAAGGGTGATCAGACCTTTGCTTTCAGTAGACTTTAGTCTTCATCAGTGGTTTACTTTGGCAGACCTTGTGAATTAGTGACTTTAGTTCCAGCAGACTTTAGCTTTAGTAGACCTTTGGTTGTAGCAGATGTTGGTACCTTTGTCATTGGGAGGAGTATGTCTTCAAGCACTACTATTGATAATCAGTTGATTGTAGATCATTTTGGCTTTCTATCATCTATTCTTTTGGTGGGATCCACATGAACTAACAATCTCCCCTAGAACAGATGATGCCAAAACCTTTCTTTATTGCTGATCTTTATTTCTCATCAACATCTCCCTGATTTTCCCTTTGAATTGTAGTTCAAAGTTCAGGGAGTACTTGTCTTTTAAATCCCTTTCAAGTTCAAGTTCAAGTTCCAATAGATCTTGGAGATCATATGCATCCAGACTATATGCATTCTCCATTTTAAGCTTTTGAACACTACCGTCTGATCTGAGTAAAGTCAATACGTGTGTGTTTAAGGATGCCCTCCACTTTAGTATTTTTGGAACAGATGGTTTCCTTCGGAGTAGACTTATTGAAGATGAGTTTGGTGATTGTGGCCTACTGACTAACTTTGCAAGGGTTTCTTTCAGTTTAGCAACATGTAGGTCAGCATCACGATCAATGTGAAAATCAAGCTGGCATCTTATTCCCTCTTTTCTGATGTTTTCACACTTCTGCTCATCTTCCTCATCAGTCTTCTTTTGCCTTTTTAGTTGTCTTAAGGCAGCTGCGGATAAAGCAGATGCTGAGGGTAGCTTTTTGGAAGTATGGGTCTGTTGAGGGATGTCAGTTGTTGGAGGATAGACTAGCTTTTGAGGAACTATGGGATCTTTAGCTCTGAGCTGTTCCGGCCTCTTGTAGGTCTCAACTATTTTGGATTCAAACTATCTGGCAATGGATCTAGCTGTACCATAACTTGCAGCCACAAGCTCTACTCTCATTCTTTTGAGCTTCAATGTCTTATCTGGATTCACTTGTTTGCCTTTCTTCCAATCAGGTGGAGTAGGCTTCACTGAAGGAACATTGAGCATTTTGGTAATTCTTTCAATCTCTTCTCTAAGAGCATCAGATGACCAATCTTTGAATTGAGCTCTGGTTGCCTTATATGGTTTTTGAGCTATGACGTGTTCAATGTATTCATCCCTCAGTTCTTTGTCAAGCTCAGCAGATATAGACTTCTCAGACATGGTTTTGCTCAGGTCCTTATCAAAGTCTTCAAGTTTTCTGACTTTGCTAAGCTCATGTTAAAAGATGCCCTGATACTTCCTGTCATCCATTCCTTTGCTATTCTTTTTTGCAATATATTCAGCCTATTTAGCTTTCAGCTTTAGATATTCATCTAGGTTTCTAGGCTTTCTATATCCATAAAGAGATGGGAAGGATCTTTGTGATGCATCCTCTGTTGTGAAGAATGATTCAATTTCTCATTTTAAAGTGTGAACTTCCAGAGGATACTCAGTCGCCAAGGGAATGATTGATGGTTGTGAAGCAATTGGAAGGGATGAAGTGGATTTTTTGAGTTGAAATGTTGAGGGTAGTATGGTTTGAATGGGGACAGATGATAATGGGATTGGTGATTTTATCTCCTCACCATCTTCTAACACAACACGGGTTTTTATCTTGCGTGTGAATGTGATTTTAGGTGATGGAGGACGTTTTGGTGGTGAAGGTGAATTTGTAGGGAATCTTTGTGGTGTTGGAGGTGGTTGGGTGTGACAACTGTGCCTCCACGGCCATCGAACAAATACCAAATCAATGAAATGTTGTGTTTCATACTTGGGATTTGTATAAATATGTGTATCGTTTGCACTTATCAATTCTTGTTCGATTTCGAGCTCTAAATCGCTTTCTGAAAAGTTATACGCGAACTGGTGCGTAAACGTAATCAGTTTAACGCGACAAACACTCCAGAACAGTGACATAGGCTTAACATACGTTAACATACCTTAAATAACCTTTACAGGGACTAAATACGAAAAATTGCGAAAGTATTCCGATTCGTACTGTAACAAACCTTCCGGAACATGATCATAAGTTAAACATGCCCTAAATATCCCTTACATAGCTTAGAAATAGGCTTTGAGGTGTTTTGATGTGCAAAAATAAACTTATTCATCAATAGGGACTAAAAGCGTCAAAAAGTGCATAAGTTTGCATTTTCGCGCATATCTTACGTTCTGAATATATCCGGACATCCAAAAATTTATGTAATCATTAAAATATTTTAGTTTAGTGATTGCCATGATAAAATTCCATTCGTCACGTAATTTGGATCGTTTTTGCGTTCGTTACGATTTCCGTGGTAATTAACCGAACAACGCAACCGTATGACCAAACGAACAGACGTCCAAGATATTTTTGAGCACATTTCAAGTTCCCCATACTTTAACTTCATTACATTGCCTTGAAATGGGGTTAACGAGGCTTAAAAGTGCCAAAAAAATCAAGTTTTACAAGTGCAGGGACCATTTTTGAAATTTCTGGCAGATACATTGAACTTGGTCCATTTTTAAGGTTTTGATGGTTTTAACACAAGGTTTTTCACTCTATGGGCTGGAATTTGATGGTTTTAAGTATTCTCATGGTTTTGAAAACCATGTGCCCAAGTGGAGGGCCAAGATCAAGGCACGAAATGCGAGAAACGATCCTAACGGTTCTCCGAAATCTATAAATACCCAAGCTCCCATTCCATTTTCCTCACACCTTGATCTAATTTTATGCTCTAAGTTGAAGCTTTATGCTTCATACCTGAGTATTTAGATCAATTTCTTCCTAGCTTGGACCCGTTGTAAGTTTCTTTCATGCTTTTATGCGTTTTTAAGCGTAAAAGTCAAAGAGTGTTTGACTTTTTGCTTTGACCAGCCTTTGGTCAACATGAAGTTTGTTTGAACTTCGCAACGTGAGCGTAATCACGATGGTTATAGTCCATAGTGACTATACCTACTGATTACCACGTTGATTAGGTGTAGTGACGAGTCATAGTTTCGGCCAAAATACGTGCCTATACGTATTTTGTTACCAAACTATTCTTGGGTATCAAAACCGTTTGTTTTGATATCAAACTTGTTTTCTAACTTCGTTAAACATGTCTTAACATGTTTGACACATCACTTTAGGTTTAGTGCTTATATAGGGTCGTAAGATAAGCGGTCTAAACAACCGCTTAGACTTTCGAACCCAACCCGTTTGGTCAATCATTAGGATCCGATCAAACATGTTTTGTGACCATAGTTGTATAGGGAATAACCTTATGAGGTTATACCTTATGGTCACTAGGTTTAGTTAGTTGTATGATAGGTACTTTATATGCCTTAAGAAAATGACTAAAATGCCCTTTTTACGCATAAATTCATTTTAAGCATATATAACCTAAATTTTCACATCTAAACTGATTAGGTAACATTATTAGACATGTTAAGGCATATAATACTTGTCATAGGACTAGTTAGGCGGTCCAAACGCGTTTTATGCGAACGACGCGTTAAAGTTGCGTAAGCTACCTAAACGAGTCGTAATGGATCATAAGCACTTAGGTTAGGTTTCGATTTAGTATGTAGGCCTTGTTAAACCATATCATATGAGTTCCAATACTCATTTGGTTTACGAAATCTCATCCTATCCGATCTTCCGATTTAGGTCCGGTTTATTTACATAGTTACTTATAATAGGTGCCGATTGATTCCGTGCTCCCTCTAGCTTTGCTTGGTTGTTATTCAAGACTTCTAAGCATTCTCAACTGAGTACATAGTTCCCCTATTTTACTGTTTTCAAACGGTTTGGGGTGATTCATATGTGTTAAATGATTTCGATGTTTTTAACGATGGTTTCGAAAATGATTAAAATGGTTTATATTAAATTAATAACGATTTCGATAATGTGGATAAACTTATTGGTTGTAATTACATAACGAATAACATTCAGAATCCCATCAAAGTTTGGGTCTTATAATGTGAACACGTGCAAACTGGAAGGGTGAATGCCTGTACCCTGAGTTTTCTGTCTAAGGCTAGAGTGTTCGTACAAATCTGCAGTATCGGACCAGTCACTCTTACCTGGGAACTCTTGGGGTGAGTGTTCACTTATAGGCGAGCATGTCTTCGGCGATACATTATATTGACCCATTTGCTTTGATTTATCACTGTGCGTCAGGCGATTGATTTGGCTGCAACCCTGACTAAGTCTCAAGTCAGGAAGGGTAAACTTACCCGCAAGGGTGACAAGAAGCAGTCAGCCGATTCCGTTCAAGACAAGGGTAAAGGTAAGGGAAAGAAGAAGGGCGAGTCTTCAAGGAAGTCGAGGAAGCGCAAGGCTTCCCAAAATTTTGCTGTCACTGCGCAGAATCCAACACAAGTTCAGGGGAATGTTGCTAGATTCCCACCTGGTTCATGTTACAACTGCGGTGAAATGGGTCATTTCCGCAACAACTGCCCAAGGTTGGTGAACGCGAATACAAATCCAAATGCAAATCCGAATGCAAACGCGAAAGTGAATCCCGCCCATGGACGAGCGTACAATCTAAATGCAAACGAGGCTCGAGCTAACAACCTCGTTGTCAATAGTACGTTCCTTGTTAATGGTACGTTCATTGTTAACCATCAACCTGCATCTATTCTTTTCGATTCTGGTGCCAATAGGAGTTTTGTTTCATTATCATTTGAGCCTTTGCTTGCACTAAACTAAGGAAACCCTTATCTGTCGAAGTTGCTTTTGGTAAACCTCTTGTACTCACTTCTGTTATTTGCGACTGTCAATTTAACTTCGATAATCACCTTTTTCCTATTGACCTCACACCGATGCAACTTGGGAGTTTCGACATTATCATAGGGATGGATTGGTGAGCTGAACATCATGATGAGGAGGTTTGTTTCGATAAGATTGTTCGTATTCCTCTTTCATCTGGCGATGTTCTGGAAGTTCATGGCGAGAAACCATCTGTTGGTTTGAAACTTATGTCGTGTACGAAAGCCCAAAGTTTTTTTACGAAAAGGATATGTTTCCTTTATGGCACATGTCACCGACGAGAAAGACAAGAGCAAGAGTATTCAGGATATTCTGATTGTTCGAGATTATCCAGAGGTGTTTCCTGATGAACTGCCTGGTTTACCTCCAGTTCGTCAAGTCGAGTTTCATTTTGACCTTGTACCCAATGCCAACCTAATTGCGAAAGCACCTTATCATCTTGCAACGTCTGAGATGCAAGAATTATCTAAACAACTTCAAGAGTTATCTGATAAAGGATTCATCCGACCGAGCTTTTCGCCCTGGGGAGCTCCTGTGATCTTTGTGAAGAAGAAAGATGGGTCTTTTCGAATGTGTATCGATTATCGTGAGCTTAATAAGCTTACCATCAATAATGGATATCCCCTACCTCGAATCGATGATCTCTTTGATCAGCTGCAAGGTGCTACCTATTTTTCCAAGATCGATCTGCGTTCTGAGTATCATCAACTTCGTGTTCTCGAAGAAGATATTCCCAAAACTGAATTCCGCACGAGATATGGACACTACGAGTTCACCGTCATGCCTTTTGGTATGACGAATGTTCCAGCCATTTTCATGGATTTAATGAATAGGGTCTGTAAACCTTATTTAGACAAATTCATCATTGTGTTCATAGACGATATTCTTGTTTATTCAAAGTTTCGAGCCGATCACGAGCAACACCTTCGTTTGACACTGGAACTCCTGAATAAGGAACAACTTTTTGCTAAATTCTCCAAGTGTGAATTCTGGCTTAAAGAAGTTCAGTTTTTGGGTCATATAGTCAACGAGCAAGGTATTCATGTGGATCCATCAAAGTTTGCTACAATTAAGGATTGGAATACACCAACGACACCTATAGAAATTCATTATTATCGTTGTTTTATTTTGAACTTCTCGAAGATCGCGGTGCCACTTACTGCTTTGACTCAGAAGAATAAGCCTTTGGAGTGGGGATCTAAGCAAGAAGAAGCGTTCCAAACGCTGAAACGAAAGCTATGTGATGCTCCTGTTTTGTCCTTGCCTAATGGAAACGATGATTTTGTTGTCTTTTATGACGTGTTGAATCTAGGCCTTGGTTGTGTTCTAATGCAATGAGGTAAAGTCATAGCATATGCGTCAAGACAGTTGAAAGTTCACGAAAAGAACTACTCAACTCATGATCTTGAGTTAGGTGCTGTGGTATTTGCTCTCAAAATCTGGAGACACTACCTCTATGGAATGAAGTGTGTGGTTTTCACAAGACCACAAAAGTCTCCAGCACATTCTTAATCAGAAGGGGCTGAACATGAGGCAACGACAATGGGCTGAGCTCTTGAACGATTACGATTGCGAGATTCACTACCTTCCTGGTAAGGCGAATATCGTAGCCGATGCGCTTAGTCGAAAGGAGCGAGTCAAGCTTCATTCTGTTCAAACTCTATCTGATATTCAATCTCGTGTCCTTCAAGCACAACGATCTTGTGTAAACGAAGGCTTATTGAAATATAAGCAACCACTTCAACTCGAGCTTAAACTCGAAACGAAAGGTGATGGGTCGCCCTATTTTAAGGATCCTTGTGGATGATTATCGCTCAAATCGGAGTCCTTAATTGAATTCATTGTATGCTTTAATACGTACATTACGATTCAATAAGGACAAAACCGAATTCCTATTAAGATCTTCCTATTTTCATAGTTAGATTCTTGAAAATGTTTAAAGTGCCAAATGAAATCCATGGATTAGATTCCTGGTGTGCTTTAAATACCCGTGTCCAAAGATAACAAATTAAAGGTCAAATTAAACAATTATGCGATTATGTGATTATGTGTTTATGTGTTCTCCTTTATGTTTTTGTGTGATCCGATTTTCGTTATCCAAATCCTCATAGAATCTTACATATCTTCATATGAGGGATTCATAGTAGGATATTCAAAAGGTACTACCTTAAATCCTTAATGGGCTTTTACGTGGTAGTTAAGACCCTTGGGTTATATAGTACCATTCCATGATTCAAAAAGAGACCCTTGAGTGGTTTAGTTAAAGATTGATTTAGAATCTGGTTAAGAATGACATGTGATGATACAGCTGAAGGGACCCTATGGTGGTCCAGTTACACTCATCACAGGTTCGTTCATTTGGTTTTCCCCTACACATTATCAAATGCACTGTGTGGACTATGCAAAGAATTACATAATTATGGACGCGTACATAATTATAAAAATTCAGTGCACGGAAACCACAGTAAGATTTATCATGTGTAAGGACCAATAGTGATAACAATAACGAAACGTGAACAATGTAATGGAGGTACGGTGGATGCACCAATGGTGCTTCATATACTTGTATATAAGTGTCCCTCTTACATTGCAAGCATAATGTTATTTAAAGTTACTAGAAGTTCAGAACCCTAACCAGTGTTGTTTTATCTTTTCGACTTCATGTTTCGAGCTCTCACAAGTTTCCTCTAATTAAGTTTCGGGACGAAATTTCCTGAAGTAGGGGAGACTGTGACATCTGTGCCTCCACGGCCATCGAACAAATACCAAATCAATGAAATTTTGTGTTTCATACTTGGGATTTGTATAAATATGTGTATCGTTTGCACATATCAATTCTTGTTCGATTTCGAGCTCTAAATCGCTTTCTGGAAAGTTATACGTGAACTGGTGCATAAACATAATCAGTTTAACGAGACAAACACTCCAGAACAGTGACATAGGCTTAACATACCTTAAATAACCTTTACCTAACTTAGAAATAAGTTTTGGGGGGTTTGGTGTGTCGAAATCAAGTTTAACGAGACAAACTACTTTTGGCCGTCTCGCTAATAACATCCAAACCTTCGTAACTCGACTATCTCGAAACTCGCATTAATAAACCACCAAAGGGTAAATTAACAATCACAGAGTCGTCACCCACCTAACCCACACATAACCATGGGTGCAGTCTGATAATGGGATTTGTCAGATCCTATGGTACCATAACCTAATACTGGTCGGTTCGGCCAAAACTAATGAATGTTATTCGTTATGTAATTACAACCAACAAGTTTATCCACATTATCGAAATCGTTATTAATTTAATATAAACCATTTTAATCAATTTCTAAACCATCGTTAAAAACATCGAAATCATTTAACACATATGAATCACCCCAAAACATTTGAAAACAGTAAAATATGGGAACTATGTACTCACTTGAGAATGATTAGAAGTCTTGAATAACAACCAAGCAAAGCTAGAGGGAGCACAGAATCAATCGGCACCTAATAAAAGTAACTATGTAAATAAACCGGACCTAAATCGGAAGATCGGATAGGATGAGATTTCGTAAACCAAATGATAATTGGAACTCATATGATATGGCTTAACAAGGCCTACATACTAAATCGAAACCTAACCTAAGTGCTTATGACCCATTACGACTCGTTTAGGTACCTTATGCTACTTTAACGCGTCGTTTGCGTAAAACGCGTTTGGACCACCTAACTAGTCCTATGACAAGTATTATATGCCTTAACATGTCTAATAATGTTACCGAATTAGTTTAGATGTGAAAATTTAGGTTACATATGCTTAAAATGAATTTATGCGTAAAAAGGGCATTTTGGTCATTTTCTTAAGGCATATAAATTACCTATCATACAACAAACTAAACATAGTGACCATAAGGTATAACCTCGGAAGGTTATTCCCTATACAACTATGGTCACAAAACATGTTTGATCGGATCCTAATGATTGACCAAACGGGTCGGGTTCGAAAGTCTAAGCGGTTGTTTAGACCGCTTATCTTACGACCCTATATAAGCACTAAACCTAAAGTGACGAGTTAAACATGTTAAGACATGTTTAACGAAGTTAGAAAACAAGTTTAATATCAAAACAAACGGTTTTGATACCCACGAATAGTTTGGTTACAAAATACGCATAGGCACGTATTTTGGCCGGAACGTCGGGGAGTGTTATAACATAATCATTGTTTTAAAACACACAGAAATTTGAAGTTTCGTTTTATTAAACATTTACATCATCTTAAAATCTAAACAAACAAGTTAAACATTGTCTATCATTGTTATTAAGTCACTAAGGCCTCGTCCAGTCCTATGTGAGCATGCATCCTAGCAATCAACATCATTCAACAACACCTGAAACATATGTAAAAACAAAGGCAGCAAAGAAATGCAATCATCTATGCACAAACTTTCTAATTTTACCTACAATTTGTTTTTATGATACTTTAATTTGATAAGCATTGGAATAATGGTTTCAATAGTATTATAGAGTTTTTCGTGAGCTTAAGGGGATGTTGGAACGGGTTTACAAGGGTCCGGATCACGAAAACATGAAACAAACCGAAATATTTGGTTGGCCGCGTCTCGCTACAAATTTTTCATAGGCAGTGGCCTACGGCGTCGGCCGGATGTACACGTCGGTGACGGCCGTTCACCATGTCGGCAATGCAACATCTGGGCGGCTAGCTACTTCCTGCATTTCCAGCCTGTCTGGTTCCATTTTCGAGCCCCTTTTTTGACCGAAATCTAACCCGTAACTTCTAAAAATGCCTAATCTATTAACTTTCATGTCTCCCACCTTTTAACATCTCATAATAACATTATACGTCTAAACTTAAATACAAAATACATAAAATTATCACCTCGTTCAAGTCTTGGAGCGAACACACCCTTCATACGAACTTTGGTTTGAGTCCAAGCATTTACGGCCATGCTCGAATCCCTCAAACCTTGGCTTTGATACCAACTTGTAAGACCTAAAAACTTAATCAAAGCAAAATGAGTTTAACAATGCCAACGAAACGGGTCGAATTTAAAATTTTGAACGTGGATAACATAATTCCCAAAAAGAACCAAGTTAACATCCCAAGTTAGAGAATACATACTTGTTCTAAGCGAACCATCATAACTACATACAAAACAAGAGTTTTTTGATAGGATCCGAGTTTGAATTGTTTTTGAATGTTTAAGATGAATGATGCAAGAAGATGACAAAGATGGAAATAATGCAGCGGAATGTAGGTAAACTTTAAATCATAAACAATGAGATATTTGCTTTCATCATGAATACTTTTAGCTGAATTATTGCAATTACAACGATTCACGTATGCCTGAATTACAAACTGCCCCTCAGCTTAAGATCACTCTAATTTGCTCGTACAAAATGTCAAGGTGAAGTGATGAATAGAACAGTACATGCACATTTCAATTTATAGTACAATCCAAACCTATGAGGAATCTAAGCTGACGTCACTTAGACGATGACATCTAACAACTTCTAACAACCTATAACATCTGCTATAACTAATACACAGTTACATTGAAAACACTGATATACATCATCTGTTGATTCATCAACTGTTGAGCCTTATCATCTATTGAGCCTCAGCAGACCTTCTTCATCAGACTTTGTCTTCTTCAATCAAAGGGTGATCAGACCTTTGCTTTCAGCAGACTTTAGTCTTCATTAGTGGTTTACTTTGGCAGACCTTGTGAATTAGTGACTTTAGTTCCAGCAGACTTTAGCTTTAGTAGACCTTTGGTTGTAGCAGATGTTGGTACCGTTGTCATTGGGAGGAGTATGTCTTCAAGCACTATTATTGATAATCAGTTGATTGTAGATCATTTTGGCTTTCTATCATCTATTCTTTTGGTGGGATCCACATGAACTAACAATCTCCCCCTAGAATAGATGATGCCATAACCTTTCTTTATTGCAGATCTTTATTTCTCATCAACATCTCCCTGATTTTCCCTTTGAATTGTAGTTCAAAGTTCAGGGAGTACTTGTCTTTTAAATCCCTTTCAAGTTCAAGTTCCAATAGATCTTGGAGATCATATGCATCCAGACTATATGCATTCTCCATTTTAAGCTTTTGAACACTACCGTCTGATCTGAGTAAAGTCAATACGTGTGTGTTTAAGGATGCCCTCCACTTTAGTATTTTTGGAACAGATGGTTTCCTTCGGAGTAGACTTATTGAAGATGAGTTTGGTGATTGTGGCCTACTGACTAACTTTGCAAGGGTTTCTTTCAGTTTAGCAGCAAGTAGGTCAGCATCACGATCAATGTGAAAATTAAGCTGGCATCTTATTCCCTCTTTTCTGATGTTTTCATACTTCTGCTCATCTTCCTCATCAGTCTTCTTTTGCCTTTTTAGTTGTCTTAAGGCAGCTGCGGATAAAGCAGATGCTGAGGGTAGCTTTTTGGAAGTATGGGTCTGTTGAGGGATGTCAGTTGTTGGAGGATAGACTAGCTTTTGAGGAACTATGGGATCTTTAGCTCTGAGCTGTTCCGGCCTCTTGTAGGTCTCAACTATTTTGGATTCAAACTATCTGGCAATGGATCTAGCTGCACCATAACTTGCAGCCACAAGCTCTACTCTCATTCTTTTGAGCTTCAATGTCTTATCTGGATTCACTTGTTTGCCTTTCTTCCAATCAGGTGGAGTAGGCTTCACTGAAGGAACATTGAGCATTTTGGTAATTCTTTCATTCTCTTCTCTAAGAGCATCAGATGACCAATCTTTGAATTGAGCTCTGGTTGCCTTATATGGTTTGTGAGCTATGACGTGTTCAATGTATTCATCCCTCAGTTCTTTGTCAAGCTCAGCAGATATAGACTTCTCAGACATGGTTTTGCTCAGGTCCTTAGCAAAGTCTTCAAGTTTTCTGACTTTGCTAAGCTCATGTTAAAAGATGCCCTGATACTTCCTGTCATCCATTCCTTTGCTATTCTTTTTTGCAATATATTCAGCCTATTTAGCTTTCAGCTTTAGATATTCATCTAGGTTTCTAGGCTTTCTATATCCATAAAGAGATGGGAAGGATCTTTGTGATGCATCCTCTGTTGTGAAGAATGATTCAATTTCTCCTTTTAAAGTGTGAACTTCCAGAGGATACTCAGTCGCCAAGGGAATGATTGATGGTTGTGAAGCAATTGGAAGGGATGAAGTGGATTTTTTGAGTTGAAATGTTGAGGGTAGTATGGTTTGAATGGGGACATATGATAATGGGATTGGTGATTTTATCTCCTCACCATCTTCTAACACAACACGGGTTTTTATCTTGCATGTGAATGTGATTTTAGGTGATGGAGGACGTTTTGGTGGTGAAGGTGAATTTGTAATGAATCTTTGTGGTGTTGGAGGTGGTTGGGTGTGACAACTGTGCCTCCACGGCCATCAAACAAATACCAAATCAATGAAATGTGGTGTTTCATACTTGGGATTTGTATAAATATGTCTATCGTTTGCACTTATCAATTCTTGTTCGATTTCGAGCTCTAAATCGCTTTCTGAAAAGTTATACGCGAACTGGTGCGTAAACGTAATCAGTTTAACGCGACAAACACTCCGGAACAGTGACATAGGCTTAACATACCTTAAATAACCTTTACAGGGACTAAATAGGACAAACTGCGAAAGTATGCCGATTCGTACTGTAACAAACCTTCCGGAACATGATCATAAGTTAAACATGCCCTAAATATCCCTTACATAGCTTAGAAATAGGCTTTGAGGTGTTTTGATGTGCAAAAATAAACTTATTCATCAATAGGGACTAAAAGCGTCAAAAAGTGCATAAGTTTGCATTTATGTAATCATTAAAATATTTTAGTTTAGTGATTGCCATGATAAAATTCCATTCGTCGCGTAATTTGGATCGTTTTTGCGTTCGTTACGATTTCCGTGGTAATTAACCGAACAACGCAACCGTATGACCAAACGAACAGACGTCCGAGATATTTTTGAGCACATTTCAAGTTCCCAATACTTTAACTTCATTACAGAGATTTGAAATGGGGTTAACGGGGCTTAAAAGTGCCAAAAAAATCAAGTTTTACAAGTGCAGGGACCATTTTTGAAATTTCTGGCAGATACATTGGTCCATTTTTAAGGTTTTGATGGTTTTAACACAAGGTTTTTCACTCTATGGGCTGGAATTTGATGGTTTTAAGTATTCTCATGGTTTTGAAAACCATGTGCCCAAGTGGAGGGCCAAGATCAAGGCACGAAATACGAGAAACGATCCTAACGGTTCTCCGAAATCTATAAATACCCAAGCTCCCATTCCATTTTCCTCACACCTTGATCTAATTTTATGCTCTAAGTTGAAGCTTTATGCTTCATACCTGAGTATTTAGATCAAGTTCTTCCTAGCGTGGACCCGTTGTAAGTTTCTTTCATGCTTTTATGCGTTTTTAAGCGTAAAAGTCAAAGAGTATTTGACTTTTTGCTTTGACCAGCCTTTGGTCAACATGAAGTTTGTTTGAACTTCGCAACGTGAGCGTAATCATGATGGTTATAGTCCATAGTGACTATACCTACTGATTACCACGTTGATTAGGTGTAGTGACGAGTCATAGTTTCGGCCAAAATACGTGCCTATGCGTATTTTGTTACCAAACTATTCTTGGGTATCAAAACCGTTTGTTTTGATATCAAACTTGTTTTCTAACTTCGTTAAACATGTCTTAACATGTTTGACACGTCACTTTAGGTTTAGTGCTTATATAGGGTCGTAAGATAAGCGGTCTAAACAACCGCTTAGACTTTCGAACCCAACCCGTTTGGTCAATCATTAGGATCCGATCAAACATGTTTTGTGACCATAGTTGTATAGGGAATAACCTTATGAGGTTATACCTTATGGTCACTAGGTTTAGTTAGTTGTATGATAGGTACTTTATATACCTTAAGAAAATGACTAAAATGCCCTTTTTACGCATAAATTCATTTTAAGCATATGTAACCTAAATTTTCACATCTAAACTGATTAGGTAACATTATTAGACATGTTAAGGCATATAATACTTGTCATGGGACTAGTTAGGCGGTCCAAACGCGTTTTATGCGAACGGCGCGTTAAAGTAGCGTAAGCTACCTAAACAAGTCGTAATGGGTCATAAGCACTTAGGTTAGGTTTCGATTTAGTATGTAGGCCTTGTTAAACCATATCATATGAGTTCCAATACTCATTTTGTTTACGAAATCTCATCCTATCCGATCTTCCGATTTAGGTCCGGTTTATTTACATAGTTACTTATATTAGGTGCCGATTGATTCCGTGCTCCCTCTAGCTTTACTTGGTTGTTATTCAAGACTTCTAAGCATTCTCAACTGAGTACATAGTTCCCCTATTTTACTGTTTTCAAACGGTTTGGGGTGATTCATATGTGTTAAATGATTTCGATGTTTTTAACGATGGTTTCGAAAATGATTAAAATGGTTTATATTAAATTAATAACGATTTCGATAATGTGGATAAACTTATTGGTTGTAATTACATAACAAATAACATTCATTAGTTTTGGCCGAACCGACCAGTATTAGGTTATGGTACCATAGGATCTGACAAATCCCGTTATCAGACTGCACCCATGGTTATGTGTGGGTTAGGTGGGTAACGACTGAATCTGTGATTGTTAATTTACCCTTTGGTGGTTTATTAATGCGAGTTTCGAGATAGTCGAGTCATGAAGGTTTGGATGTTATTAGCGAGACGACCAAAAGTAGTTTTCACAATTTAAAATGAGAATGATTTAAACGACTGAAGCGATTTTTAACGAGTTAAAAGATTTGGGTAAACGATTGGTTTTTGGTTAGAGTTTAGATAACGGGACGAGTGTAATGTGATGAAAACATGGTAGATACGCCACTGGTACTTCTTATATATAAGTGTTTTCATCATATTACATGCCGTGGCGTTATTTAGTTCACTTGGGTAAACGATTCCGAAACGATGTCACAGAATGATGTTTTCTGAATAATATAAACCATACGAGTTTTATATACGAGTTTTATTAACGAGTTTTTACGAGATGTTTTACATTTTGATTTAATTAAATAAATGTTTTGGGGTTAAGAATCATGGCTACGAGATTTTATAAATTATAACCAATTTGATTTGAGTTGGTTAATTATGTCACAATACTATACTTTTCAATACAAGGTTTTTAATTAAGTATTGCAACATGAAAACTAGCCATGAATCCGACACTCCCATAAACCTATGTGCTTGCCAGCATTTCTTTGCTGACTTTGTTTTTACATATGTTTCAGGTGTTGTTGAATGATGTTGATTGCTAGGATGCATGCTCACATAGGACTGGGCGAGGCCTTAGTGACTTAATAACAATGATAGACTATGTTTAACTTGTTTGTTTAGATTTCAAGATGATGTAAATGTTTAATGTTTAATAAAACGAAACTTCAAATTTCCGTGTGTTTTGAAACAATGATTCTGTTACAACACTCCCCGACGTTTCCGCCACGTTTTGTTGTCTTACGTGGTCGGAGTGTGATAGAAAAGTTGGTATCAGAGCTCATGGTTATAGGGAATTAGGTTATTAGTAATGCTTTAACCTAGTCTATAACCTTCCTAGGACCCTAACACAAGATTCTTGTGTTTAGATCTTAAAACAATACCGTCACTTATCCTTAGGTGACAACCACAACCAGAACACAAATTTCAAAACCGCCTTGAAAACCAATCATCTGTTCTAGGATGATTTATTATAAAGTTTTGAACCCTCTAAGTTTTCAGAATCCCATGAAAGTTTGGGTCTTATAATGTGAACACGTGCAAACTGGAAGGGTGAATGCCTGTACCCTGAGTTTACTGTCTAAGGCTAGAGTGTTCGTACAAATCTACAGTATCGGACCAGTCACTCTTACCTGGGAACTCTTGGGGTGAGTGTTCACTTATAGGCGAGCATGTCTTCGGCGATACATTATATTGACCCATTTGCTTTGATTTATCACTGTGCGTCAGGCGATTGATTTGGCTACAACCCTGACTAATTCTCAAGTCAGGAAGGGTAAACTTACCCGCAAGGGTGACAAGAAGCAGTCAGCCGATTCCGTTCAAGACAAGGGTAAAGGTAAGGGAAAGAAGAAGGGCGAGTCTTCAAGGAAGTCGAGGAAGCGCAAGGCTTCCCAAAATTTTGCTGTCACTGCGCAGAATCCAGCACAAGTTCAGGGGAATGTTGCTAGATTCCCACCTGGTTCATGTTACAACTGCGGTGAAATGGGTCATTTCCGCAACAACTGCCCAAGGTTGGTGAACGCGAATCCAAATCCAAATGCAAATCCGAATGCAAACGCGAAAGTGAATCCCGCCCGTGGATGAGCGTACAATCTAAATGCAAACGAGGCTCGAGCTAACAACCTCGTTGTCAATAGTACGTTCCTTGTTAATGGTACGTTCCTTGTTAACCATCAACCTGCATCTATTCTTTTCGATTCTGGTGCCAATAGGAGTTTTGTTTCATTATCATTTGAGCCTTTGCTTGCACTAAACTAAGGAAACCCTTATCTGTCGAAGTTGCTTTTGGTAAACCTCTTGTACTCACTTCTGTTATTTGCGACTGTCAATTTAACTTCGATAATCACCTTTTTCCTATTGACCTCACACCGATGCAACTTGGGAGTTTCGACATTATCATAGGGATGGATTGGTTAGCTGAACATCATGCTGAGGTGGTTTGTTTCGATAAGATTGTTCGTATTCCTCTTTCATCTGGCAATGTTCTGGAAGTTCATGGCGAGAAAGCATCTGTTGGTTTGAAACTTATGTCGTGTACGAAAGCCCAAAGTTTTTTTACAAAAAGGATGTGTTGCCTTTATGGCACATGTCACCGACGAGAAAGACAAGAGCAAGAGTATTCAGGATATTCTAATTGTTCGAGATTATCCAGAGGGGTTTCCTGATGAACTGCCTGGTTTACCTCCAGTTCGTCAAGTCGAGTTTCATTTTGACCTTGTACCCAATGCCAACCTGATTGCGAAAGCACCTTATCATCTTGCAACGTCTGAGATGCAAGAATTATCTAAACAACTTCAAGAGTTATCTGATAAAGGATTCATCCGACCGAGCTTTTCGCCCTGGGGAGCTCCTGTGATCTTTGCGAAGAAGAAAGATGGGTCTTTTCGAATGTGTATCGATTATCGTGAGCTTAATAAGCTTACCATCAAGAATCGATATCCCCTACCTCGAATCGATGATCTCTTTGATCAGCTGCAAGGTGCTACCTGTTTTTCCAAGATCGATCTGCGTTCTGGGTATCATCAACTTCGTGTTCTCGAAGAAGATATTCCCAAAACTGAATTCCGCACGAGATATGGACACTACGAGTTCACCGTCATGCCTTTTGGTATGACGAATGTTCCAGCCATTTTCATGGATTTAATGAATAGGGTCTGTAAACCTTATTTAGACAAATTCATCATTGTGTTCATAGACGATATTCTTATTTATTCGAAGTCTCGAGCCGATCACGAGCAACACCTTCGTTTGACACTGGAACTCCTGAATAAGGAACAACTTTTTGCTAATTTCTCCAAGTGTGAATTCTGGCTTAAAGAAGTTCAGTTTTTGGGTCATATAGTCAACGAGCAAGGTATTCATGTGGATCCATCCAAGTTTGCTGCAATTAAGGATTGGAATACACCAACGACACCTATAGAAATTCATTATTATCGTTGTTTTATTTCGAACTTCTCGAAGATCGCGGTGCCACTCACTGCTTTGACTCTGAAGAATAAGCCTTTGGAGTGGGGATCTAAGAAAGAAGAAGCGTTCCAAACGCTGAAACGAAAGCTATGTGATGCTCCTGTTTTGTCCTTGCCCAATGGAAACGATGATTTTGTTGTCTTTTATGACGTGTTGAATCTAGGCCTTGGTTGTGTTCTAATGCAATGAGGTAAAGTCATAGCATATGCGTCAAGACAGTTGAAAGTTCACGAAAAGAACTACTCAACTCATGATCTTGAGTTAGGTGCTGTGATATTTGCTCTCAAAATCTGGAGACACTACCTCAATGGAATGAAGTGTGTGGTTTTCACAAGACCACAAAAGTCTCCAGCACATTCTTAATCAGAAGGGGCTGAACATGAGGCAACGACAATGGGCTGAGCTCTTGAACGATTACGATTGCGAGATTCGCTACCTTCCTGGTAAGGCGAATATCGTAGCCGATGCGCTTAGTCGAAAGGAGCGAGTCAAGCTTCATTCTGTTCAAACTCTATCTGATATTCAATCTCGTGTCCTTCAAGCACAACGATCTTGTGTAAACGAAGGCTTATTGAAATATAAGCAACCACTTCAACTCGAGCTTAAACTCGAAACGAAAGGTGATGGGTCGCCCTATTTTAAGGATCCTTGTGGATGATTATCGCTCAAATCGGAGTCCTTAATTGAATTCATTGTATGCTTTAATACGTACATTACGATTCAATAAGGACAAAACCGAATTCCTATTAAGATCTTCCTATTTTCATAGTTAGATTCTTGAAAATGTTTAAAGTGCCAAATGAAATCCACGGATTAGATTCCTGGTGTGCTTTAAATACCCGTGTCCAAAGATAACAAATTAAAGGTCAAATTAAACAATTATGCGATTATGTGATTATGTGTTCTCCTTTATGTTTTTGTGTGATCCGATTTTTGTTATCCAAATCCTCATAGAATCTTACATATCTTCATATGAGGGATTCATAGTAGGATATTCAAAAGGTACTACCTTAAATCCTTAATGGGCTTTTACGTGGTAGTTAAGACCCTTGGGTTATATAGTACCATTCCATGATTCAAAAAGAGACCCTTGAGTGGTCTAGTTAAAGATTGATTTAGAATCTGGTTAAGAATGACATGTGATGATACAGCTGAAGGGACCCTATGGTGGTCCAGTCACACTCATCACAGGTTCGTTCATTTGGTTTTCCCCTACACATTATCAAATGCACTGTGTGGACTATGCAAGGAATTACATAATTATGGACGCGTACATAATTATAAAAATTCAGTGCACGGAAACCACAGTAAGATTTATCATGTGTAAGAACCAATAGTGATAACAATAACGAAACGTGAACAATGTAATGGAGGTACGGTGTACGCACCAATGGCGCTTCATATACTTGTATATAAGTGTCCCTCTTACATTGCAAGCATAATGTTATTTAAAGTTACTAGAAGTTCAGAACCCTAACCAGTGTTGTTTTATCTTTTCGACTTCATGTTTCGAGCTCTCACAAGTTTCCTCTAATTAAGTTTCGGGACGAAATTTGCTGAAGTAGGGGAGACTGTGACATCTGTGCCTCCACGGCCATCGAACAAATACCAAATCAATGAAATTTTGTGTTTCATACTTGGGATTTGTATAAATATGTGTATCGTTTGCACATATCAATTCTTGTTCGATTTCGAGCTCTAAATCGCTTTCTAGAAAGTTATACGCGAACTGGTGCGTAAACATAATCAGTTTAACGAGACAAACACTCCAGAACAGTGACATAGGCTTAACATACCTTAAATAACCTTTACCTAACTTAGAAATAAGTTTTGGGGGGTTTGGTGTGTCGAAATCAAGTTTAACGAGACAAACTACGTTTGGTCGTCTCGCTAATAACATCCAAACCTTCGTAACTCGACTATCTCGAAACTCGCATTAATAAACCACCAAAGGGTAAATTAACAATCACAGAGTCGTCACCCACCTAACCCACACATAACCATGGGTGCAGTCTGATAATGGGATTTGTCAGATCCTATGGTACCATAACCAAATACTGGTCGGTTCGGCCAAAACTAATGAATGTTATTCGTTATGTAATTACAACCAACAAGTTTATCCACATTATCAAAATCGTTATTAATTTAATATAAACCATTTTAATCAATTTCGAAACCATCGTTAAAAACATCGAAATCATTTAACACATATGAATCACCCCAAAACATTTGAAAATAGTAAAATATGTTAACTATGTACTCACTTGAGAATGATTAGAAGTCTTGAATAACAACCAAGCAAAGCTAGAGGGAGCACAGAATCAATCGGCACCTAATATAAGTAACTATGTAAATAAACCGGACCTAAATCGGAAGATCGGATAGGATGAGATTTCGTAAACCAAATGATAATTGGAACTCATATGATATGGTTTAACAAGGCCTACATACTAAATCGAAACCTAACCTAAGTGCTTATGACCCA
>JARYGA010015654.1:0-45872 GCA_030545235.1 Helianthus tuberosus
AAACGGGGAGAATTATGCCAAATCAGGAGTGAAATCCATATTTTGATGAATAATCTCCTCTATTTTATCAAAACAGGGATGAATTTGTAAGCTAGGGGTGAAACCCTAACCTTGACGACTTGATACGCCTATTTTACAGAACTCTCACCAAAGTCTCGACGGACTCCAACGACCTGAAGTCACAATATGACTATCGGGATGTGTGCCAAACGCCCAAGAATCAAGGTGAAAGCATAGCACTGAAGGTCAAATGTGCACAAAAAGTCTCTGTGAATAGTCGAATCACTTTGGTTAGTCAAAGTCTACTAGCCGCAGACAGTCTATCTCTCGAATTTTATGTGTTTCGATTTTGAGCCCGTAATTGCTGACTCTGATGATTTGTTAATTTTGTGTGATTACCTGTTTATGTGTTTAAATTTTTGGAGATTTAGTCGATTTTTGCTTTCACTTCGATCGACACACACAACTCGCACTGCATTCTACCTCAAAACGCCAACAAATCGCTAAGTTGTGGACGACCTTATGCTATGATATACGCTAATACTATGCTACTCGATATACCAAACGTGATCGATATATTCGAATACTCGCAAACTATGAATGATAGGTTTCTATATTCTAACTACTTCTTACGACTACATGATTAGGTGAACTATGTGCTTCTGTGATTCTGTGCTCTACATGCTTATGTGCTTTGTGTTTATGTGAATCTGTGATTATGTGATTACATGTTACATTGTGTTCCTGAACTTTAGTAAGTAGTAGACGTGTGGGGTGAGATTCAAATACAATGTGTTGAGTCCTGTGACGATGTCTGTTGCAGACAATGTCATCTGGATCCCGTCATCCCTTAAGAAAAGAGAGACAAACGCCTTGCTTCCATCATCGCTAAAAGTGTAGCAAAGGCCATGAGTGATGTTTACGAGAATGCCAGCAAATCGTCTGAGGAATCAAGAACCGAAACTCCTAAAGCTACCGCTAAGGCCTTCAATTTCAAGCAATTCAAGTCGTGTGGGCCAAAAGAATTCAATGGCGAGGGAGGTCCTACTGCACAATTCCAATGGTTTGATTCCATTGAGGTTACTCTACGACAAAGTGGTTGCCCCGATGACCTCTGAACTCTGAATGCTACCGGCGTTTTCCAGTCCCGTGCACTAGACTGGTGGACGGCCGAGAGGAACAAGCGAGGGAACGATGCAGCCTACGGTCTGTCATGGGACGAGCTCAAGGAAGTCATGCTGGAAGAATCCTGCCCTCCTCACGAACGTCAGAAGCTAGAGGATGAATTTTGGCACATACAGCAAAAAGGACGGTGAAAATGCTGCGCTCACTGCTCGCTTCAAACAGCTCAGCATCATTTGTCCCGATCAGGTCAAGACTCCGGACATGGCAATCAAGAAGTATATCCGAGCGCTGCCTGACTCTGTTGCTGATTTCGTGCAAGCGGCTAAGACTACGACGATCGAAGAAACTTATCTACTGGCTGTTGAAATCAACGACAAGCGGGTCAAGGCCGGTGTCTGGGATAAAACTTCAAAGCACCTGCATCAAGCTACTACCGCCGCACCTACTGCTGAAACCACCACCTCATCAAGCAACAAGAGGAAGAATAAGAGAAAGAACAGCTCCAGCAACAAGAACTGTGCGATCACTGTTGCACCAATTCAAGCTGTACCAGCCCAACGGCATCAAGTAGCGGCGGATGTGGCAAATGCACCACTTGCAAAGCGTGCATACACTGGGCCACATCCGCTCTACTCTACTTGTACCTACCATCACCCGACTGCCATTGCTTGCCGTTTCTGTGCTCATTGCAATATGTACGACCATTTTACTACCAACTGCCGGGTTCGACAAGCTCCTGCTCATCAAGCTCTGCTCACTGCCCCTCAGGGTCAACAAGCTCCTCTGGCACCCGCGGTCAACGCCAGAGCCTGCTTCGCATGTGGCGATCCTAACCATTTCGCCAACATGTGCCCAAACAGGGTTGTGAAACAAGAGCCCCAGCAGCAGCAGCCTCAGCAGCAACACCAGCAACACCAGCATCAACAACAACAAGCAGCACGCGCACGAACTTTCAACCTCAACGTGCGTCAAGCCCAAGCCGACAACAACGTAGTCAATGGTACGTTCCTTGTGAATGGTTATTATGCTTCGTGTTTATTTGATACTGGAGCCGATAATTGCTTTGTGTCATTCGAATTCGAGAAACTCCTTAGTCGTAAGCGCTCTCATCTATCCTCGACGTTCGATGTTGAAGTCGCTACTGGAAGAACCATCGCCGTTAATTCTGTTCTTCGTGATTGTACTCTTGAGCTCAACAATCACATCTTCCCAATCGACCTTATTCCGATGCAACTCAGAAGTTTTGACGTCATAGTAGGCATGGACTTTCTTCACGAAAACCATGCTGAAGTTGTGTGCTTCGACAAGATGATCCGATTTTCGCTTGCGAATGGTGATTTATTGTGTGTTTACGGTGATACAACTTCGAAGGGTCTCAAGCTCATGTCATGTGTTCAAGCTAGCAAGTATCTCCGCAAGGAATACTTGGCTTTCTTGGCTAACATTGTAGTAGCGGAGAAGGAAAAGAAAGAAAAGAAGGAAATGAAAGACGTTCCTGTGGTTCGAGAATTTCCTCGTGTTTTTCCAGAGGATCTTCCCGGACTACCGCCAAGTCCTGATATCGATTTTCGTATCAACCTCATTCCTGGAGCCAACCCTATTTCCAAAGCTCCCTAACGACTCGCGCCGTCCGAAATGCGCTAACTTTTAAACCAACTCCAGGAATTACTTAAGAAAGGCTTCATTCGCCCAAACACCTCTCCGTGTGGATCGCCAGTCCTTTTCGTCAAAAAGAAGGATGGGTCGTTCAGGATGTGCATCGACTATCGGGAATTGAATAAGCTAACTATCAAGAAACGCTATCCCCTACCCTGCATCGACGATTTGTTTGATCAGCTACAAGGTGCTACGTGCTTCTCGAAAATCGATTGATGTGTTATAAATGCAACATATAAATTTCATCAAATGAGGCATAAAACTAACCCTTTTTTAGTACTAATGTTGGAAAAAGTGTGCTTTTGTCTTCCTTTTGTATTTCCAGGATTAAATGAGCTCAAAGTAACAAAAGAAGCAAAAAGACATCAAAATCTAACATAAATACAAGAAAAGGAACAAGACGTGGCATGCCCGACCCCACGACAGCATCTTCCCAAGCAAAACAAGACATCAGAAGCCTGAACACGCCCCGTGCTCAGCCAGCACGGGGGCGTGCCCAAGTGTCAACAGAAAAGACAAAGTGGTAGAAGCTTCTATTGCCCACCACGGGGCCGTGCTCAGCGGACACGGGGCCGTGGTCAACTATAAGATTCACACAATCCAGCAAATCTGCATAGTACAAAGATTCTTCTGCACCACGGGGTCGTGCTCAGCGGACACGGGGGCGTGGTCAACTAAAAAGACAAAACTGCATTAAATGAAGAAAGAGAAGGATGTGGACACGGGGTCGTGCCCACTGGACACAGGGTCGTGCCCGAGCTTCTGTTCAGCCTATAAATAGGAGTGCTTGGCTTGAGCTCAAACCATCCCTTGGCACACCACCTCTCTCACACTTCACCCACCACCCACCACCACCATAACACCATCATCCACCACCATCATCCATTGTCCATCATAGAGTGTGTGAGTCGTCTTGGGATCCAAGATTGATCGTAAGAGTTCTTGACAATCAAGGCCATGTTTGCCTAAGTCTCTTACATCACTTGGTGAAGACAAAGTGTCTAGTTTAATACTTTTTATTTCTAATCTTTTGCACTTTTTATTTGGTTTTGTATTAATGACTTTAATAACTAGTTGCTTATGTTGAAGGTGATCTTTCCTTATCGTTTGTCCATGGTGTCTTGGCATTATTTTACTGTCTATATAAAATAAAAGATTTTCACCATTCATAACTCCACGGTCTATATGGAGGTATGTTGGCTACCTAGTCGGGGGTTAAGGGAATGGTTTGGTAAAGGTCTTGCCATTGTTCAGCGTTTAGAGGTCCTGCAATGGACCCGGGTCAAATTTAGTAGGACCCCCTTCAATACTTAACGGTATTGGATGGCGGGGGTCCAAACTCTTTGATCCCCTCATAAGTTCACTACTATGAATACTATAACCCGGCTATTTAGGATTGTATCCCTGCTGACTCAGACTACTTAGTCGAGGGTAACGTCACCTCCAAAAGAGGGGCCTACCATAATTTGCATTAATAACTTAATTAATTATCTTCCAATAATCCACCCTTTTAGGATTGTATCCTTCCTGACTCAAACTACTAGGGTGAGGGTAACGTCACCTTCAAAAGAGTGGCCTACTACAATAACTAAGATAATCTCTTAAAATAGTGCAAAAGTGCGGAAATAATCAAAGGTTACGCTAGATACTAGTCGGAACCAAGTGATTCATCTTGTCTATCTGTTTTTTCTTTTTATTTTATTTTTCAGCATTTTTAGTTAGTTTTTTTTTTTAGTTTAAAACATTTTTTCTAAACTTTTTATTTTGATTAGACGTTGAGGATAAACCGGTACTAAAAGCTCTTGTGTCCTTGGACGACCTCGGTATCTTACCAACACTATACTACGCCCACGATGGGTGCACTTGCCCATATGTGTGTTTAGTGTTAGTGAAATATCGTGTTTTATAAATTTAAAACTTGGCTAAAAATAAGTGTTAAAGGGGCTTAAAATATACACCTAATATATATAACACTTCACACGCATCATCGATCTACGCTCAGGATATCATCAGCTACGTATTCAAGAGGATGATATACCCAAAACAACGTTTCGTACTCGATACGGCCACTACGAATTCGTTGTTATGCCCTTTGGTTTAACCAACGCACCTGCGGTTTTCATGGATCTGATGAATCGCGTGTGTAAACCATATCTCGACCGTTTCGTCATCGTATTCATCGACGATGTCTTGATCTATTCCAAATCGAAAGCCGAACACGCGCAACATCTACGTTTGGTTCTCGAGCTGCTCCAGGGGAACTAACTCTACGCCAAGTTCTCCAAGTGTGAATTCTGGTTGGAGGAAGTTTAGTTCCTAGGTCACATCGTAAATAATCAAGGTATTCACGTCGATCCTGCGAAGATTGAAGCTGTCAAGAGTTGGATTACACCTAAGAACCCATCTGAAGTCCGTTCTTTTCTCGGACTAGCGGGCTATTATCGACGATTTATCGAAGGATTCTCAAAGATCGCTGTGCCGCTTACCGCTCTCACGCATAAGGATAAGCCTTTTGTTTGGGGAACTGAACAAGAGTCTGCCTTCAAAACCCTTAAGAACATGCTTTGCAATGCTCCTGTTCTCGCATTATCCGATGGAAGCGACGATTTCATTGTCTACTGTGATGCTTCCAACCTTGGTCTCGGTTGTGTTCTCATGCAGCGGGACAAGGTTATAGCTTACGAATCTCGTCAGCTCAAAATCCACGAGAAGAACTATACAACCCATGATCTCGAGCTAGGCGCAGTTGTTTTTGCGTTAAAGATTTGGCGACACTACCTGTATGGTACCAAGTGTATGATCTTCACCGATCATAGGAGCCCACAGCATATCTTTAATCATAAGGAACTTAATATGCGTCAACGCCGATGGGTAGAACTTCTCAACGATTACGACTGTGAGATTCGTTATCACCCAGGCAAAGCAAATGTTGTCGCCGACGCACTTAGCAGACAGAGCTATATGCTTAGCACTCATAATGTTCAAGCCCAATACGATCTCAAAACTCTTATCCGCGAAGCTCAGCATGCGTGTTTTAACGAACGCACTTTGAAGAGAGAAAGAATCTACCACGATGGAGCCCAGTTTGTGAGCAAGTCGAATGGGATATTCCACTTTCTGGACCGAATTTGGATCCCTAAACGGACCGATTTACGACAGATTCTAATGGACGAAGCCCACAAATCCCGGTATTCTATTCATCCCGGTGCCGACAAAATGTACCAGGACCTTCGTTATAAGTACTGGTGGCCGGGCATGAAAAGGGATATTGCTCTCTATGTTGGAAAATGCCGAAGCTGTGCAAGAATCAAGGCTGAACATCAAAGACCCTCTGGCTTACTCGAACAACCACCGATCCCCATGTGGAAGTGGGAGAGTATAGCTATGGACTTTATAACAAAGCTACCGCACACGTCATCAGGTCACGACAGCATTTGGGTTGTGGTCGACCGTTTGACCAAATCAGCTCACTTTTTACCAATACGGGAAGACTACAAGGTAGAACGATTAGCCCGAATCTACACCGACGAGATCATTTGTAATCATGGGACGCCTCGTGATATCATCTCTGATCGTGACGCTCGGTTTACCTCGCGACTGTGGGAAACATTTCAAATGGCACTCGGTACATCGCTAAATCTAAGTACCGCTTTCCACCCTCAAACCGACGGTCAGACTGAAAGAACGATCCATACTCTTGAAGACATGCTCCATTCGTGTGTCATAGACTTCGGTGGTAATTGGGATAAATACCTGCCGTTAGTCGAATTCTCATATAACAACAGCTATCATGCAAGCATCCAAATGGCACCATTCGAGGCTTTATACGGGAGAAGATGTCGATCGCCTATTGTGTGGCACGAGATCGGTCATTCGCAATTAACCTGTCCTGAGCTATTACAAGAAACGACAGACAAGATTTTCCAAATTCGAGACAACCTGGTTAAAGCTCGGAATCGACAGAAAAGTTATGCCGATAGACGACGCAAGCCCCTTGAATTTGACGTTGGTGACTACGTACTCCTAAAGGTATCACCTTGGAAGTGTGTGGTCCGATTCGGCAAGAAAGGAAAGCTCGCGCCTCGATATGTAGGACCTTTTAAGATTCTGGAAAGGATCGGAAAAGTCGCCTACAGACTCGAACTACCGGAGGAACTTAGTAACGTCCACCCGACTTTCCACGTTTCGAACCTCCGAAAGTGTCTGGCTGAGCATGATCCAATTGTACCTCTCGATGACTTGCAAGTGACCGAAACATTACACTTCGTGGAAAAACCTGTCGAAATCATGGACCGCCAAACCAAGCAACTCAGACGCTCTCGCATTCCTATTGTGAAAGTCCGATGGGAAGGCAAACGAGGCGCCGAGTTCACTTGGGAACTCGAAAGCGACATGAAGGTGAAGTACCCGCAGTTGTTTAAGGAGAAAGTCTAGAAAGAGAAAGTTCACCAAAGTAATTCACGGTGTTGTACAACTTCCAGCTTAATTTCGGGACGGAATCCCCTAAACAAGGGGAGGCTGTAACACCCCGTGTTTTCGAAAAGTCAAAGTCAAGGTCAAAGTCAACGATCGATTTCGCGCAACTTGACTTGTAATAGTAGATTTCTTTTATTTTAGCTATTATGTGGAGTAAGTGTTTATAATTACAATAATTGACATGTGTTAATCGCTATTCAATCGACCTACGACTGTGAACTATAGGAAGTAACAATGCGATAAAGTTAACTAATCAATAATCAAACTATGCTAATCGAATCGACATCGAATCAAATCGCAACTCGAAATACGCATTTGGAATATTGTTATACGTGTGTGTGTGCCTTATGTGTTACTTGTGCATGTTAAATTTTGTTATGTGTGGTAATCAATCGAAACGCAATCGAACGCAGTCGACATCGAACTCGAATCACAATCGAACTATGATAATTAGTAGAGAAGAGATAGTGCGAGATATGAGTGGTTGGGATTAAAAGTAATTTGATTAGGAAACTCTACCGCATTCGCATCGATCGCAATAGAAATCGAAACGTCAAAAATCATCGCGTCAAACACTTGAACCAAGTGCCATCCGGTCGGATAGCCATCCGACCGGATAGCCACTTGACCACGAGCCAGGTGCCATCCGACCGAGATGACACCCGACCGGACAGTCATCCGGGCGGTGTGCCATCCGGCCGGACAGTACTTTCCCCTTTTGGAATCCTATAAATACCCGTGTCATTGTCAAACTTTCAATCCTCTGTTCGACCAGCACGCTCAGCGTACCTTTTCTTCGATTTCTCTCTATCCCGGTAAGATTTCATCCTAAACCTTGTACTTTCTTGATCTACACGCACTCCTACACCTTTCTATCTTTTGAATCTTAATTTTTAACCGTGAAATCACTGGAATTTGGGTGTTCTAAGAGGACGTCATCATGTGTTCTTGAAGAACTTCATGTTTTGACTTCAATCCACCAAGAACAACCTAGATCTAACCGATTTCCACACAAATACACAAAGATCTCACAAAGATCTAAACATAAACATAGTGAAAAAGGATTGAAAGATGGTTTTAACTTTCTTTCAACTCTTTTACACTCAATGCACTCAAAACCGAAGGAATCGGGTCTTGTTCTCGTCTCCCACTCATTCTTAGTGTTGTGCTAGTTCGAGATCTAGATTCTACTCACGAGACCACCGATTTCGGGTTAAACAAGAACAACCGTCTTAAGCCGATAACCGGCCGAACTAGGGTGATTCCTGGTCGGGTTGGTCATGCGGGTCAAAATGGAGTTCTATTGGTTAACGCGTTGTCAACACGTCTCGATAAAACGAAAAACAATCAAAACGACCAAGTGTATGAAGAACGGAACAACCGGAACGGAATGCCATCCGACCGGACTACTGTCCGACCGGATAAGCCACCCGAACGGATTGTCATCCGAACGGGTCACACTTTGGGTCCCACACTTAAACAACTTCATCTGAAGTCTGAGTATTGAACGAATTACTATCCGCTCGGACTACCATCCGACCGGATTACTCTTCGGATCATGAGATACTAGGACTTTAAAGACTTAAACAATTTTCAACATGTTCATTAACAGGGTTGCCACCCGGCCGGATGGACATCCGACCGAGTGACTCTTTTGTTATGAACTGTTCCCACTAAGGAACCTCATCACTAAGGTCGCCATCCGACCGGACTACCGTCCGACCGGATGACAATCCGAACGGATTGTTGTCCGCACGACTGACCATCCGATCGACCGACTTAAAGGATAGAGATACTTCAATGTTTTCAAAATACTACAACGAAAACTTCAAAAGACAAGCCATCATACACAAACACATTCATCTCATAGGAAGAAACAATCCACTCGAATAGTCATCCGACCGGACTACCATCCGACCGGATGACCATCCGAACGAATTGTTATCCGCACGGATTGCTGTCCGATCAGATTACCATCCGACCGAACTGCTATCCGACCCATTCACACTTTGTATCGTTTTTCGTGTCACTTATCGTTATGCTATCAAACTATTCAGGCTAACCTTACTCGCTAAGCGCTCCCCTCAATCCATCAATCGCTGTGAGTATACTCGAACCCTTTTTGCTTTATGCACTTTTGGATGTTACATACGTTACAACTATTCAAATCACATCAAACACACTACTCAATACTATTTGAACGCTAACCGTTAATGCATGTTATACGTGGCTTATGAATGCTTGTTTGTTATGTTTACACATGGAATGTTGTCTACCTGCCTTAGCAACGATAGTACTATAGTTTGGACTCAGCACCCGTTCACACGGGGGTTGTTAAGGACAATTACTTGCATGGATTACGGTGGTAATCATGTATTGCGAACTGCCTTGGGCAGTCAACCCGCAGTCATTGGTATCGATGGATCTATGTCGATAACTAACGTGCTTCATTTCACTATGTGTACGTGCTGGTTATGCGTAAACGAATTCGAACTCTATATGCTATTATCAAACTTGTATGCTCACCTTTACATTATATGTATTGACTTTATTTTAACGTATGTGACAGGTGCTTAGGATGCACACTTGGTAGGAAGTTGAGGCTAGAATAAAGCTTTAGAGCCTAACAAATAGTTGTCTGTAATAATCGAATCAAGGGTCTCTAGAAGCAGATAAACAATTGCTCTATTTAAATCTGAGTTGTCAGAACAGAATTTATTTGCCTAGTTTTTGTCTGTAATAATTTGTTTACTGTTTGAGACATGGTATGGGACATGTTATTTAATTGAATGGTAATGATAATTGTTATGGAAACTTCTGGACAATCTGTTTCGCTCAGTGACATGCCCCGATGATTCCGCCATCGGTTGGGGTGTGACATAACCAAACCCTTGGTGATTGCCTACTGTGTTGTAGATGGCATTTGTTCAAAGCACAAGGCAGCAGCAAATGCTTTAGCTTCCTTAGAAAAATTTCATGTGGCAATGTTTACCACAGGATACCTGGACTTTGGAGCCACCTTTTCTGGAGAGTATCTATTAGGAGGAACTCCTCTATTTTCTCTTGGAGGGAGAGAGTATCTTCCGGTTGTCTCTGTTGCACCTGGTTCAACATGTTCAACAACTGGTTCCACTTCTTCAACAACTAGTTCAACATGTTCTGTAGGTTCTGTTGTTGTCGGTTCTGTGTGTTCCCCTATTGTCTCATAGTTATAAGACGTAGTACATTCAGAGTTCTCAGTATTTCTTACCTCTCACATCACGTTGGATGGACTTTCTTCAGTGGTAATGTGCTCCGCAGATTGTGTGGCTGTGCTTGAAGGACTCGAAGTACTGTGATGGTTTTCTGTTGTTACTTCTTCAGATAAGGGAACTTCAGATGAGGGAAGTTGAGTTAGCCAACTCAGAGTGTCCATACTTTCATTCTCCCCCTGACCACTGAGTTGGGTGTCATAAAAGTATTTCGTTTCAAGAAAGTCAACATTCATTGTGGTGAACATTTGATGAGTTTTTGGATTATAACACCGGTAACCTATTTGATCGATCCCATAGTCGACAAATACACATTTCTCAGCACACGGGCCAAGCTTGTTTCGGTTGGTTTTGGGTATGTGAACAAATGTTGTACACCCGAAGACTCGAGGTTCAAGTGTAAGAGGATGGTGAATACTGGCAGACTTAGATAGACAATCTAAGGGGGTCTTAAACTTAAGAGCTTTGGTGGGGAGCCGATTTAGGAGATACACAGAGGTTGCAACTGCTTCCGGCCAGAAAGATTTAAGTACCTGAGATTCAATTAAAAGAGCTCGAGTCATTTCAAGAATAATACGGTTTTTCCATTCGGAAACACCGTTTTGTTCAGGGGTATGAGAACAAGAGGTTTGATGAATTAATCCTTTGGTTTTAAAGAATTGTTTCATGGAAGTATTGACAAATCCCCCCCCCCCCCCATTGTCGGATCGAAGGATTTGGATTTGGGTTTGGAATTGAGTGTGAATCATAGCATAAAACGTGATGAATTTCTCGTAAACTTCGGCTTTGATTTTTAAAAAAAAATATACCCATGTCATGCGAATGCAATCATCCACGAATAGTAGAAAATACCGAAGACCCTGCCCTCCCATCACAGGAGCAGGACCCCACACATCAGAATGAATTAGTGAAAAAGGTGAAGCAACTTTCGTATTGCTAGGTTTGTATGGTTGTCGATGGCTTTTAGCACAAAAACATGTTTCACAATCTATTTTCCCATTTGAAGGGAAGAGTTTTGGAAACAAAAGGTGCGAATAACCAATGGATGGGTGTCCCAAACGTCTATGCCATAGCCAGGCTTCCCGATTTTCGGGTCCATGTGCCAACATCACAGTACCCTGTTGAGCCACTTCATCCACGTAGTACAATCCTTGGCGCTCAATACCACGTCCAATAATCACACCCGTCCTGATATCCTGTAGAAGGTAGAAACTAGGATGCATTAGTACCGTGCAATTTAGCTCTTTGGTAACATGGCTGATTGAGAGCAGTTTGTGCGATAATGATGGAACATAAAGACAATTTGATAATTTCATAGTTGGTGAAATTTCAATTGTGCCTCCTCGTTTCACTTTCATCGTTCTGTTGTTTGCGGTATGGATTTGAGTTTTTTGAGGATTGGACATTGACCGTATGTCTAACGGTTCAAACGTCATGGTGTCAGTGGCACCAGAATCGAATATCCAAGAACTGTTTTTTCCATGATTGATTTCCATTTTTTCTCTTTTGATTTTTTTTTGTTTTTGATTTTTTTTTGTTTACAATAACGATACCAGACGCTTACCAACCGAGCGTAGTTGATAAACAATTAAGTACGCCGAAAGTAAGAGATACGTTGTCTAGGTGCCGCTATTAATCAAGCAACTGACCCGGCGTATTTATCAAATGCGCTGGATACTTGAACTCGCGTTCAAGATTTTCGTTCAGAATATCGTCGCTAGGTAGCGAAGTTATCTTACCGGCGTATTTATTAAATACACCGGCAACTTGAACTCGTGTTCAAGATTTAAAGTCGCTCGCAAATAGCAACTCCGCAACCGACAACGTATTTATCAAAAAAGGAAATAGCAAAACTGATTGAGATTGGAGGCAGCGTATTTATCAAAAAGGAATTTATTGGAGATTATCAAAAAATGAAACTACCAATCTTTAGGAAAAGTAGCGAAAAAAAAGGAAGGTAGTGGAAAAAGAAGGTAGGGAAATTGATTGAAATCGATTGGAACTATGGCCGTTGAACAGGT
Organism: Helianthus tuberosus; assembly: GCA_030545235.1. Classification (NCBI taxonomy): domain Eukaryota; kingdom Viridiplantae; phylum Streptophyta; class Magnoliopsida; order Asterales; family Asteraceae; genus Helianthus; species Helianthus tuberosus. Next base: position 12,530 of record JARYGA010015654.1, read on the forward strand.
TTTGCTGGTTTCGCAGGAAGTAGGTGCGGCAATTGAACAGGTTTTGCGGTTGAACACGGCGATGACTCTCTCTGGTTTATAAGTTTGTGGCTGAGTTTTGCAAAGATCGATGAACGATTTCGTTGAAGTTTGTGGTTGTTGAACGTAAATCTTGATGTTTGATTTTGGTTTTTCAGGTTTGAGTTTGAATAGGCTAGGATAAATTGAGATTGATTTTGATTTCCAGACGAAGATCGATTGTAGGAGATGAGCGAATCGCTTTTACGAATCAGAAACCTGCTCTGATACCATGTTGTTTGGTATAGAGAATGAACTGATTTGGGGTTTGAATTGTATTGAATTGTATTTTCTTAAAATTTAGGGTTACAAAGAGGTGTTTATATAGAACACCAAGTTACAGAATTAGCCCCTACACTACGACACATTATTTACTTTCCGACACTTTTGGCACAACAATATAACAATATGACAAGAACAATGTTTATAGCTTTATCACTCAAATTTAGATAACAAACATAATTCACATATGCTACCCTTTGATTAAGAGAAAACTATTTACTTTATACATATTATAGGACGTATTCAGAAAAATTAATATCGTTGTTTCCAACTTCATCAAAAACATTTTATTTGTCTCTCAGATGGTGTTGATCATCTCTTTCCTATCGGTGCCAACTGCCAATCACAACTACATTGTTGGTTGCAAGTTGAGATATAGGATCAAGTGACACTTTGATGGATCCGTTGGTAGATATAAAACTAGTATTGCTAGACCACAAGCCCTTTTGATAGTTGATTCAATTTTATTTCGGAACAATAAAAGTTTATAAGAAGCACTAGTAAGACATTAGCGAAAAACATATTACACATCAAGAATGCCGATTAATTTTTGTATTTATCAAATTAACTTCAGTTCTTCACCGGGGACCAAAAGAGATTGACCTAAATATGGAGTTTGACATTGTCAACAAAACCACCTCTTTTGGCAAATATTTTCTACTCAGAAATGTAGAATATCTAAATACAGAGATTTTACTTGGTGTTAAGAAATGTCTAACAAAAAGAATTGTAAAATCCAATGACAAACACTTGAAACATTCAACTTTTGAATGGTTATTGTTTTACACGAGGAAGAAGAATAACTCAAATATAGTTGTTCATAAAGGATAGAACTTATTGTCTATAAGAGAGAAACACGCATATTTATTGATAATACATATTTGACAAAACATGGTCTTAATTACAATTTGTATGAAATCCATGAACCACGTGATATTTAAACGCGTGTACGTTATATGATCAAAATATTTGTCAATCTAATATCTCATATCCTTTTATTTAGTAGGGTGGGGATAAAATAGTAAGTTTATTTTGGCTAGCAAGGATAGGAAGCAATAGAATTATGACATATAACAAAATTTAAAATAAAGAGTAAGAGTATTTTAGTCAATCCTATTCTTTCTTCTTCCTTCTTCTCCCCAGTAACTTCAAAACCCACCATCTTCAACATTTTCTTCACTTACTATCTCAATAATCTCTACATTATAGTGCGATTTTCGTCATCAATCAATGATTCAAACACCCGATCAACGTGTTCTTCGGCTTTTTTTGAAGAAAACCCAATTTAATTTCATTAAAAATCTCGTTTTTTCCCTTGATTTTGAAGATAATCACTCGATCCGTTCGATTCGATCGCTGATAAGTGTTTCTATCATTCAAATTTCGTCAATCGTTGAAGAAATCGGCTTCGATCCATGTAAGAAATTCTTTAATTTCATTTTTACGATTTGGGTTTTTGATTTGGTCATCGCGTTTTACGATCTTGGCGGGGTCCGGGGGCAGCGCCCCTGGTAGCAGGGTCCAAGGGGCGGCAGCCCCTGGCGGGGTCCTGGTTCAATGCGTTTTAGAGAGAACAGTGTCTTTGGTGTTTTTAGGCCATTGCGTTTTAGAACTAAGACATTTTTATGTGTTTTCTTGCCATTGCGTTTTAGAAAAACACATTTTTAGGTGTTTTCAGTCCATTGCGTTTTACAGAGAACACTTTCTTTTGTTTTTTTAGGCAATTGCGTTTTAGAATGAGACATTTTTAAGTGTTTTCTGGCCATTGCGTTTTATAAATAAGAGTATAAGACATTTCCTTGTGTTTTTTGTGCATTGCTTTTTAGGTAAAACATTTTTTTATGTGTTTTCAGTCAATTGCGTTTTAGGAAACAGACATTTTAAGTGTTTTGTGGCCATTGCGTTTTAGGAATAAGACATTTGTTTGTGTTTTTGGTGCATTGCGTTTTAGGTAAAACATATTTTTATGTTTTTCAGTCCATTGCGTTTTAGAAAGTACACTTTCTTTTGTGTTTCTAGGCTATTGCGTTTTAGAAATAAGACATTTCTTTGTGTTTTCTGGCCATTGCGTTTTACAAATAAGACATTTCTTTGTGTTTTAGAAAAATGTCATTTTTTAGGTTTTTTTCCATTGCATTTTACGCAGCTGGGTTATTTCCATTGCGTTTTACGCAACTGGGTTTTCAATTTTTTTAAGGGAGAATTACATATATCCCCTTATTTTAAAACCTAATTACATATATACCCAATTCAAAATTTAAATTACACATTTCCCCTTCTTCTATAATATTACCTTATATGACAAAAATACCCTTTTTTATAACTTAAAAGAACACACCAGCATCTCTCCATCTCTCCCTCCCTCATTGTTATAACTGCATACTACGGGGCTGTTTGGCTCAGCTTTTCAAAAGAGCTTATTTGCTTTTCTGAAAAGCAAATAAGTCAATAAGCTCTTTTGAAAAGCTTTAAAATGGAGCTTTTCAAAACAGCTTATTGACTTATTTGCTTTTCAGAAATCAAATAAGCAAATAAGCTCTTTTGAAAAGCTCAGCCAAACAGGCCCTACGAATAAAAGTGTGATTCATCTTTCCTTTTTTTTTTCTCTTGCATCAAAGCATTGAACATGTGGATCAGATCCTTCAGTTTCCCTTTATTAATTTCATGTTTTTTAATGATTTCCATAGATTTGCTTTCTGCATTTCCTCTAGATTTTGGATCTGTTTTTACACATATTATGGCTATTTTGAAATCAAAGTCAATGCTTTTTGCCACTTATTTTGGAATTTGGAACGGTCATTGAATCTCCTTTGATTTTCCAGATGTCAATCGGATTGCTTTTTTTGTTGTTGAAAACGATTTGGGAATTGAGTTGCATGACTGATCTTCGTTCGTGTTGTCGTTTTAGCAATTGACTTTTTGATTTCAGATTTTCTTGATTATTGGGTTAAGATCTGGTCCTGGATCACTATACAATTGATTCGTCTTCTTTACTGAGTAGATTAGTTGATAAATTTCTGATCTTGAGACGTAAATTGTTCATGACATTGTGTTGACGGACCTGATAATTGGGGTTTATAGGTTTCTTAAGATCAAGAGAAGTTTTTAAGTTTTAGTAAAAGGGACAAAATAGTAAAATTTTAAAATAATTTTATTAAAGTAAATCAAAATGGGTATATTTGATATTTTTCATTTTTTGAGAGGGGATATATGTAAATTAAATTTTGAGTTGGGTATATACGTAATTTATGAAGTTTGTAGGGGGATATATGTAATTGCCCATTTTTTTTAAAATATAGCAATAGTATACTCGTTTTAAAGATAAAAAAACGCTCGTTTTTTTTGGTGCAATTTTTATAAAAAAAGTAATGTCGTAAGAAAAAGTTATTAATGTTTAAAAAACGGAGGGGAATTGGATGAGAAAGAAACTATTGGCTTGGATTGACTAGAATGCCCCTAAACAAACTCACGCGCCTTCTTTTTTTCCTTCAATTTCACTCATTTAATTTTAGCACTTGATTAAATAAATGGATGGTCAAGATGACTTTCTAGGCTTCCTACCCAAATAAACTTCCTATTTTAGCACTTGATTAAATAAATGGATGGTCAAGATGACTTTCTAGGCTTCCTACCCAAATAAACTTCCTATTATATCCTAACTCTTATTTATTATGTATAATGTAATTCTCACATTAGATATTGTTCTCCAACAATCTTGAAGAATAGAGTATTCAACCCTAATACGAATTGATTAGATGGGAAATCTCTAATCGATTAACCGAATTAACATGATGTAATTAATTCTAACAGTATATTTCATTACAAAGTGAATGAAACGTGATTGTCTAGTAGACTAGTTGCTTTAAATTGTCTAGTAGAGCAAGGACTAGGTGCTCTAAGCCAGTACCCAAACACATAATATACGTATAACTTAACTAAATTGACCTAAACAAGACCAATACCGATAAATCATATCTAAAAATGATCTCCAAGATGTTGACACAAAGCGTTCACCAGCATATAATTATCAATCTAATAAAAGGTTAATAGCATGTGTAGGAACCGTTCGCGTAAATTAATAAAATAAACAAATTTTTATTATGTGTTTACAATACAGAAATAAGAAAGCTGGAAATAACAAGTACAAATACAACAATTTCTTTAATATGTAAAATGCACTTTACATCAATATCGCAGGTAAGCGAGCAACAAGCTGCACCGCTACCCCTTTCTGGATGGCAAACCCTAGCCTATTAAAAACAAACCCCTGCCCCCCTGTTGATGAGCCACTGCTGTGGACAACCTGTTGGACCCTAGTCAGCAAACGGATAGCTTCTGTAGCCAGGGATCCAAAGGTGTCGAAGGCAAAGGGGACAAATGCATGTTGCTTATCAGCACATGCTTTAGCGTGTTTGTCCACCTTTTTAGATTCTGCTTTCTTTACCGCTTGTCCTGCTACAAACCCATTTTCCCTTAACCCAGCTAAGGGAGAGACTCCTGTGAGATCTACACAAACATGTTTCCCTCCCGCCCAGCCAAAGACGAGCAGGTCCGCTGGTCTCAATGTAGATCTCCCTTCCATGGGGTCTGTAAGGAAATTCACAGGGGCCTCCTTCTTGGCAGAAATCCCCGCTCTCCTCAAGATGTCCCCCAAAACATCCCTTACCCAGTCATGCCGGTATTTGAAACCAGGGAGCTCCTTGCAATGAATAGCATGCTCTCCGTATTTATCCATGCAGGCTTTACGGCAGATTGGGCAGGTTTCGTCTTCTGGATACATAGGGATCATCAGCCGGTATTTGAGGATAGCCCTGTACTCAACAGCCGACATGCATTGCCCCAGCCCCTCGATCGGGATAACAGTCAAAAAGTCAAAAAGCCGGTATTTGAGGATAGCCCTGTACAAATACAACTGAAATAAATAAAATACAAGGATGGAGAGTTCCCACTTAAATACCCATTTAAGTTTCATCTCTCCTCCTATGTGGGACAAGGTGCAATTTTCCCTTTTGTTTCAGTATTCAATGTTTCAAACACCTAACTTTGAGCATCAATATCTCATTCATCTTAGCTCCGTTTTGGACGTAGTTTAGTTCGTTGCGAAGCTCTTCCAACATAGAACACAAACCCACAAATAAATATATAAAACCCGCTTATTTTATTATATTTATTTCTAGTCCAAAATAGGAAAAAAATCATTTTCCTATATTTGTGAAAATTGCTATTTTCACCAATTTTTCCAACAGCGTGTTTCTAACTTTCCATCACTCCCAAATTTTTTTCTTCATATCGTTAGTTATCATCATAAAAAAATAAAAATAAATACTAATAGTAAGTTAGTACAAAAACTTACCACACTAAAAGTTTCACACTATCACGTGATCAGTTAAAAAAAATGTAAAAACTCATGCGTTGTTGGTAAATATTGGCACAAACTGACATAGTAAAATAACCTACATATGCTAGCTAGGGTCACTTTGCAGGTAAGAATGATGTTTGACTATTAACTTAATAATAATGAAAATATAAGTTAAAGATGAAACCTGCTCGATATGTCGTAAAACTTGTATGGATAAATACGGGAACATGCAGTTCATTGTAAAGATCTCCCTGGATTCAAATATCGGCATGACTGGGTTCGGGATGCTTTGTGGGACATCCTAAGAAGAGCTGAGATTTCTGCTAAGAAAGAGGCTCCTGTGAATTTTGTCACGGACCCTATGGAAGGGAGATCTACTCTGCGACCAGCGGATCTGCTTGTCTTTGGCTGGGCTGGGGGGAAACATGCTTGTGTGGACCTTACGGGAGTTTCCCCTTTGGTTGGTTTAAGGGAAAACGGGTTTGTAGCTGGACAAGCAGCAACAAAGGCAGAATCAAAGAAAGTGGATAAACACGCTAAAGCTTGCTCAGAGAATCAACATGTCTTTGTCCCTTTTGCCTTTGATACATTTGGCTCCCTAGCGCCAGAAGCTATCCGCTTTTTGCCCAGGGTCCAACGGGTTATCCACAACAATTGTTCAACCCCAGGCGGGCAGGGGTTTGTCTTTGAAAGGTTAGGGTTTGCAATTCAGAAAGGGGTGGCGGCGCAGCTTGTTGCCCGTCTACCTTCTATTTTGATGTAACTTGGCAAGTTTTTTGGTGGAAAATATATATATATATATATATATATATATATATATATATATAGGGAGCCGCTAGAATGAGAACCACCACGAGTTGTAAGAACCATGAGAACCGCGTCCCGCGGGTGGCCGTCGGCGACGAAATTTTTTTTACACCTAGATCCGTATATTTTAGGGGGGGTGTAAAATTTTCGGTTCAAACGGCGCGCCCGAGGGGGTAGTTTTTTACGCCCAAAGTTTGGGTTTTTTTAATTTTTTTAATTTTTCTTTTTTTTTTTTTACCAAACTTTGGGCGTAAAAAACTACCCCCTCGGGCGCGCCGTTTGAACCGAAAATTTTACACCCCCCCTAAAATATACGGATCTAGGTGTAAAAAAAATTTCGTCGCCGACGGCCACCCGCGGGACGCGGTTCTCATGGTTCTTACAACTCGTGGTGGTTCTCATTCTAGCGGCCCCCTATATATATATATATATATATATATATATATATATATATATATATAGGGGAAGGTTAAAATGAGAACCACCTCGAGTTGTAAGAACCAGTGAGAACCACCCCCGCGGGGGGCCGTTGACCACGAAATTTTTTTTACACCTAGATCCGTATATTTTAACACGGGGGGTAAATTTTGGGTTCAAACGGCGCGCCCGAGGGGGTAGTTTTTTACGCCCAAAGTTTGGGTTTTTTTAATTTTTTTAATTTTTCTTTTTTTTTTTTACCAAACTTTGGGCGTAAAAAAATACCCCCTCGGGCGCGCCGTTTGAACCGAAAATTTAACCCCCCCGATAAAATATACGGATCTAGGTGTAAAAAAAATTTCGACGCCGACGGCCCCCCGCGGGGGTGGTTCTCGTGGTTCTTACAACTCGAGGTGGTTCTCATTTTAACCTTTCCATATATATATATATATATATATATATATATATATATATATATATATATATATATATATATATATATATATATAGGGGGCCGCTAGAATGAGAACCACCACGAGTTATGAGAACCACGAGAACCGCGCCCCGCGGGTGGCCGTTGACCACGAAATTTTTTTTACACCTAGATCCGTATATTTTAAGACCGGGTGTAAATTTTGGGTTCAAACGGCGCGCCCGAGGGGGTAGTTTTTTACGCCCAAAGTTTGGGTTTTTTTAATTTTTCTTTTTTTTTTAACCAAACTTTGGGCGTAAAAAACTACCCCCTCGGGCGCGCCGTTTGAACCCAAAATTTACACCCGGTCTTAAAATATACGGATCTAGGTGTAAAAAAAATTCGTGGTCAACGGCCACCCGCGGGGCGCGGTTCTCGTGGTTCTCATAACTCGTGGTAGTTCTCATTCTAGCGGCTCCCTATATATATATAATTTACATTTTTATGCTTCTCTTTAAAAAAAAAAATTGTAATGTTGATAAGAGGGAATATAGAAAAACGACAATGGTTATCTGTTAAAGCCAAAACAAATAAAAGAATAAGATACATGGGATTCAAATACCAAGAAATACCTTTGTAGTTTGTAGGTGGGCCATGTATAAGTTAAATGAAATCATTTCCACAAAAATTTGAAAAGAAAATACGTATTTCAAATAAACCATAGACAACTAGTAGGATTCCCTAGTTGCGGACTTGCGGTGGATATGGATTGGTTATGTACGGAGCCCCATGCTTAGTTTTGAATGAAAGTCGGCCCATTTAACATGTAAACCTTGAACAATTAAGTAGGGTGATCAAGTGTCCATTAAAGGTCAAGATAGCAAGGTCATAGTATACATAGTTCTCTCTATCAGGTGAATTTTTACACATCTCTTTATAGATTTTTTTAGGCGGCGTGTATACTCGATAAAGTGTTTTTTTTAAATAAATATAGACCGATTACAAATAAAGACATAGTTTGTTAGAGTAACTTCAAGTAAGGTATGTTTTCGAAGAAAGGTATAGCTATAAAGAAATAAATAGTTTTGGCTTCTAGCCTCCAAGATGGCGAGAAATATTTCATGAGGTATGTCTAAAGCTAAGTAGCTAACATATCTCTGAAATGCAAACCGGGTGTGTATAAAGTTTTTAGAAAGCTAAAGTATAAAGTATCCAAAGTATTCATGTATCGATAGTAAAGTTTAAAGGAGACTTGTCGCGTCTAAAGTTAACACCAACGTCTAAAATTAATGTAAAAGCTGAACAACGTCTAAAGTTAATGCAAACGTCTAAAGTTCATACTAAATGCTTAAGTGTCTAAAGTTAACGTTATAAGTATGAAATAGGAGCAGTACGTGCCTTTATGGCTTGCCCGTTGTTGTACAACTACACAGCTAAAGGATAATACGTTATAATTTGTTATGTTATGTTTCGTTATGTGATGTGATGTGACTGTAAACGAATCAAACGTTCGGCGAACAGTTCGTGAACCGTTCGGCGGGAAATTCGTTTGTGTTTGTTCGTTTATTAAACAAACGAACACGAACAAGAAATTCCGTTCGTTTAGTTAAATGAACAAACATGAACAGAGGTCGCGTTCGTTCGTTTATGTTCGTGAACGTTCGGTAACGGGTTCGCTTGTGTTTGATAGTTCATTAGTGTTTTTAGCTTAAATACTAGTTTGTTATATAATTAATGTTGGAATAACCAATTGTATTAAACCGAAGATATATGTAAAACACGCACATTTGAAGTAATGTATCTTGACTCTTTTCTTTGTTAATGAACTCAACATCTAAACCTGAGTATATATAAACCGCTATTCATATTAAACCTCTACTAATCCTAAATCAACTCAAACTCAAGTAAATAAAGTAAACAAATAAACTTTAGCGCCATATCTCTAACAATTAAACAATTCAAGCCTCTACTTTTTCTCTTTTTTTCTCTCGTCTTTATATATTCTTTTTCAATCTTTATCTTCCCAAAATAGATCATCACAAGGCTGAGTGGTGTGGACTGTGGTATAAAGCTTCCAAAGGCTTTATAATGCCACGTCAGCATCACGTATGCGCCACATAAGCGAGGAGCTTTATCGTTAAGTTGCACGGTATGTGATAATGCCCCTTTAAAGTCCCTTTTAAACAATATAAAAATTAGAAAAAGGAAAACAAAATGAGGAAAATTTGATTGGTGGGAATGAATGGGCCTCACATGTATAACCCTTTGGTGCTTGTTAAAGAGATGGAGCCCCCTCTGTAGCCCCCCCCCCCCCCCCCCCCCCCCTCTTTGGCACCTAGGAAATGAGGAGAGGGGCGCTATGGAGGCTGATTTGGCAGGGGCAAGATACCATACCACCAGCCTAATAGTTTATTGGGTTTCAGGGCTTCGCAGCATATAGAATGTCTACAAAATAAAGCTAAGATAAATGTGATATTACACAGTGCAACGAGTTTGATATAGAATTTGAAACAAGAAAATGGATAAAACCTAGTCTCACATAGGAGAAAGATGGAACCTCACAAATGAGTGGGAACCTTCTTTGTATATTACTTTCTTAGCAATAAGGAACAAGTGGGCAAAAGTTAAATGTATTTAATTGCAATCAAGCAATTTTGGTTGGTTACAGCAACTAAACAAATTTTATTTTTTATTTTTATGAAAGCAGTCGAGTAAGAGAGGAGAATTCTCTTGTTCTATTTCAAGATATTGAACTCTCTTGTTCGTGAGTGGGCGAAACAAGTTTTAAATGGACTAGTATTGAGCATGAATCCTTAACCAACACTATCATTTTAGTTTGTTCAATGTATTGTACATATATCGTTATCTATTTTGTAAACGGTTTTACAAAATGTATTTCTCGCAAGATAAAAAAATATTTATTAAAAAAAAACTTTTGCTGCATTAGTTACTGACGACGGGCCAATGGATTGCTCAATTTACCCGTCTTGGGCTGTCATCATGCGGGCCCAACAGATAAGGCCCAAAGGTAGTATAACTTGCCCACTAAGGTTTCCCTATATGAAAACGGGCGGGAAGGAGAAGATCAAAAAGTGCAGGGTGCATTTAATGTATGACTAGAAAAGGATCTTTGGCTGAAATCATACTTTCAAGCCGGAAACATTAAATGAGGTTATGATCCTACCGTTGGGGGTCAGACACGTGTTACTCTAATATAACTTGCCCACTAAGGTTTCCCTATATGATCCTACTTTCAAGGTATCACACTAATTACTCTCTCATTTATTCCGAGCAATATTCCCCACATTCAATACACACACATTAATTAGATTCACACCTTAGAGAAATATTTCGGTGATCATACTCATCGGAATAAACTTCTCATATTCTCCGGCAAGTTTACTTATCCTCACGCCGGAGCTTGGTCACGGATCCCCCTCCCGGGGCCCTCCGTGACGAGGCTAACGGTTTATTCTTTTGTAGCAACGAAGGCTGGGATATTCCAACGTCAGCGAAGACCCTTTGAATGTCACCAGGGATTTGAGTATTCAACATTGGCGCCATCCGTGGGACCTTACAGCCTAGCTGGTGTTCCCATTCCAAAACTCCGACGTTGAGATAGCCCATTTCACGAGAAACAACATGGCAACACCACCTAGCTCACGTACCATCCAGACGGTGCAGAACGATCATGATAAGGTCACAGTGGAAGACATAATCCACGAGGAAGAGAACGAAAATCAGGTGGAAATTCTGGAAAGGGAGGAAGCCATTACCCCTGATTTTGTTGCCATGCACAGAGAAAAGTTGAAAAAGCATCTTGAGGATTTAGAAAGACAAGAGAAACTTGACAGCCTCAGGGCTAGACTGTCCTTCGACACACCATCCAACCAGGAAAGGGTGGATCAACAAAGCAAAAACGGTGGCAATGACCCTTTGGAAACCTTCATGACGGCCTTAAGGCAGATGTCCTCGGAGGAGAGAGAAGATCTCATTACAGGGAAGAAATAGAAAGGAAAAGAAAAGGAGAAGGAAAATCAAAACGATGATAATCTGGATCAGCCTTACCTCCCTCGGGACTTAGCTGAGATCTCAAAGTTCTCTAGGAGGATCGCCGAAGCACCCATGCCCCCTAAGACGAAGCTACCTCCAAACTTCGACCGGTACGATGGGACAAGAGATCCTGAGGACCATCTCCATGCCTTCAAGGGTGCAGGGCAGCTGGGACGATGGCCCATGCCAGTTTGGTGCCACATGTTTGTGCAAACTCTGACGGAGGGAGCCAGGCTCTGGTTTGACAGCCTCCCCCCGGAGGAATTGACAGCTATGAAGAGTTAAGTGAGAAGTTTCTGAGGAACTTTGGACAACAAAGAAAAGTGATCAAAAACCCAAACGAAATCATGCACATAAGGCAGAGGGACAACTAACGGATAGATCAATACATGGAGAGGTTTGTCAAGGAGAGCATGAATATCAAGGATGTCCCGGAGGTCATGAAGATCAGCAGTTTCATTAATGGGTTAAAGCACACACAACTATGTGAGAAGCTGAGGGAGGAGTTCCCACACTCATTTGACAACCTTATGGATAGGGTTAGGGCTTTCGTCAGAGGCAAAGACACGGTTAGCAAAGCTAAAGAAATGGATACTCCGTCCCGGAGAGTCAACCCCGCTGCGAAACCTCCCGAAAAGGTACTCCTTACTCAAGAAAACCAGCTCTTGATAGAATATTGCATGATAGAACAAGGCCCTCGTATTCCCCATATAGGCCTCGGGGGAGAAGCCCATTCCTCTACTCCGACAGCTTCACCCCCCTCACCAAAACTCCAAGTGAAATACTAGCCACTGAGAGGGTGAAGAACTCCTTCCCAAGACCACCACCCATAAAACCGGGACCAAAGGCACAACCGAACGAATACTGTGATTTCCATAGGGGCTTCGGCCATAAAACTGATGATTGTATGTATCTAAAGAGGAAAATAGAGGCCGCGGTAAAAACGGGTAAACTGACTCACTTGGTTAAGGAAATAAAGGAAGGAGGAGGGGACCGCAAGGGGAAAGATGCGAGGGAGCCTGGAAGGGCAGATGTAGACATGATTCGAATGAGGGATGAATTTGAGACCACTAGGAGTGTAAAGGCCATAATTCTGGGCTCCCCAGACCGCATGAAAGCTCCTATCCTGATGCCACACCTGGAGGAGAACGAGGTGCAGCAACTCCCCCTTAACATTTCAGCCATAATAGCCGGCCACAAGGTGGCCAGAATACATGTGGTCGGGGGAAGCGGGGTAGAGGTGATATATGAGCACTGTTTTCTCAGATTTGACAGGGACGTAAGGGATAGGCTCGAGGAGGACTCTATCCCCTTAGTGGGTTTCAACAACAGTGTGTCACACCCCTTGGGAAAGATCAGACTCCCATTTACAGTCGGGGTAGGAGATCGAGTCCGAACCATAAATTTAACCTTCACAGTGGTCCGAGCACCCTCAAAATACAATGCAATCCTGGGAAGGCCTGGGATTGGAGATCTGCAAGCACAGGCATCAACCCCACACGGAGCTCTAGTGTTCCAAATGCCAAAAGGCTTGGCTTGGGTGAAATCTGCATATGAAGTAGTTTCTTCCGTATCTGAGGGAGAAATATCTGAGAAACCCCAAAAGGATGGAGTCGAAGAGTGGGTCCTTTGTGACAGGTTTCCGGAGCAGACAGTTAAAGTGGGAAGCCACCTGAGTGACAAATGCAAAAGTGCTCTCAAGGAGCTGCTTCTCCTCAACATAGACGTGCTCGCATTTCAGCATGGAGACATGACAGGAATCCCAAGAAGCCTGACCGAACACCGACTCAATACATACACCTGGCCAAAACCAGTCAAACAAAAGAAACTGAGCTTGGGCCCCAGCAAGAGGAGGGCCGCCTGTGAAGAAACCATGAAGCTGCTCAGAGCCGGAATAGTAAGAGAAGTGAAGTACCCGTCCTGGGTGGGTTGCTAACCCAGTCATGGTCAAAAAGAAAGATGGGGGGTGGAGGATGTGCATCGACTTTCAAGACCTGAACAAAGCATGCCCCAAGGACTGCTATCCCCTCCCGGAGATAGACGTCCAAGTGGATTCCTTATCTCAGTACCCCCTAAAGTGCTTCCTGAACGCTTACAAAGGATATCATCAAATTCAGATGTCAATGGAGGACGAAGAGAAAACCACCTTCATCACAGACGAGGGAACGTTCTGTTACACCAAGATGCCCTTCGGGCTAAAAAATGCGGGGGCCACCTACCAAAGGTTCATGAATACCCTTTTCAGAGACCAGCGGGGGCGGAACTTGGAAGTATATGTCGATGACATTGTCATAAAAAGCCTAACCGAGATGGCTATGATAGACGATATATCCGAAACCATTCGAGCCATGCAAAATGTGAATATGAAGCTAAACCCCGGGAAGTGCTGCTTCGTGGTAAAAGAAGGGAAATTCCTGGGAGTAGTTGTTACTAAGGGCGGAATTAAAGCTAATCCGGAGAAAACTCAAGCTGTAGCCGAAATGCGGTCCCCCAGGTCCCTGAAGGACATTCAACAGTTGAATGGAAGGTTAATCGCCTTGAACCGCTTCTTATCAAAGGTAGCCGACAGGACTCTTCCCTTCATGAAGGTACTGAAGGACTGTCTCCAAATGGACAGATTTAAATGGACCCCGGAGGCGGAAACTGCTTTCCAAGAAATGAAAGATTACATCTGCAAACTCCCAACCTTAGCTACCCCGGTACCTGGGGAAGATCTGCTATTGTATTTGTCTACTTCGAAAACGACCATAAGTGCGGTTATGATGGTGGAACAGGAGGGATAGCGGATACCAATATACTTCATCAGCAGGACCCTCAAGGGTCCTGAGGAACGCTATATGCCCCAGGAGAAGTTAGCTTTGGCTCTTGTTTTCGCATCTCGAAGACTCGGAAGGTACTTCCAAGGACACAAGGTCACTCTAGTGACAGATCAACCCCTCCAAAATGTGCTAAGGAGACCGGAGCTGTCGGGTCGACTGGCTAAATGGGCGGTCGAATTAGGGGAGCAGTCCCTGGAATTCAAAGCCAGAACTGCCATGAAAGGACAAATACTGGCCGACTTCTTGGCAGAAATCCCTGAGGATGAAGAAAAAGAGCTTTTAAAGTGGGAAGCCTTGGAGAGGGAAGAGAAAGAGAGGGAAGACGAGGCAGTGTGGAAACTACTCATAGATGGGGCCTCCAGCGAAGAGGGTAGCGGAGCGGGCATTACGTTGATCAGTCCTGAGGGGGTTGAGCTAACCTATGTGTAACATTCCCAATTTTTTTTTCATATAAGAGTTATAGGTTGTTTAAATTTATTAACCACTAGTAACTAGTTTTATTTTTAATATAATTGTTCGACCCATATAGTTTTAAAAACTACTTTATATATATTTGGTTGGAATATTATATTAATTAATTGGCTTGTATATGTGTGTCATTTCTATTTTCTATATTAAAATAAAGTATATAAAATTTATATTATTAAACGGGTAGATTACGGGTAAGTTGTCTATTAGAAATATGAAGTACCTAGACGGGCCTAGTGACCGTCTAATAATTAAATTATAAAAATACATTATATTTAAACTTACTCCATTTTTAATGAAACTTGGTTCAAAATGTAGATACAAATATTCTAGTTCTAAAGACATATTCGTTATTTTATAAAACGTTATATTTTAGAAGTTATAAGCGCCAAATAAGTGAAACAGTTAAATTAATTATAATATATATAAATATATATATAAAATCAAATATAATATGTAAACGTGTACAACAGAATAATAAAATTAAATCAACAATTGAAATGAAGTACGTGTGAGTGTGTGAACAAAACATGTATGAGTGTATGTGGTCATATTGGCGTGATTTTGAAACAGTGTGGCAACTATAAATAGCAACACTACTCATAATTTACTCACCCTTTTCTTCTGCTTTATGTCTCACCTCTTTTATGGCATTTCCATAATACTATTTTTATTTTTAATCTATAATAATAATAAAGCCCTGTCCCGTTTTAAGTGTTTTAACTCCCGATCACCGCTACCCTTTCCGACTGATCTGGAGCCCCATAACGCATGTCAAGGCTCTGCCCGACTAAGTTCGTTGGGGTTCTGTCTCGTGACATAGGGATAAGGTTGAATTAGGGGTACTATACTTAACACGAGTGCAAATATATATATATATTTAAAATAGCTCAGAAGTTATACCCAAGATTCTACCAGGAAGCTTTCTAGTTGAACCCTAAAGTTACAAAGTGAGTCCATTCTCTTTTCTCACAATTTTATCACCTTTTTGTGATACAGATATATTTAACATGCGTTCCAAAATTCTAAATGTTTATCAGTTATACTTACAGTGATTAAGTATTTATATTTTGTAATAGCTGCCAATATATGAGGTTTGTATACATTACTTGACTCTCGTTACTATTGGCCAAAAAGTTAGCCAATAGTAGCATGACCACAAGCATGGGGGAATTATGCCCCAGTAGCCGTAGCCTATAACTAATATTATTTTTACATTACTATATTAAAGTTATTGAATATAGCTTATAAATTTAGTATACTATATTAATTTTTTTGTAGGAGTTTATTTGGGTGTATCCACTATAACCCCTATACAAATACATATACATATGATTAGAGATTTAACATTTAAATCCTCATATATTTACATTAAATGTTCCAATCGTTACAAATATATATATCCTTATTTTATTTAATTAGTTTATATTAAATTTAGTTATATACATCAATATTTTAAAACATTGTATTTATACATTAAAGTATAAATTGAATATAGCTACATTTAATTTATATACATAGCTACATTCAATTTATATACAGTTGGTTCTTATAAATTGTTATATGATATTATAGAGCTTTCTAATATACTGAAACATTATTAATCATTATTAAAATATATATTAAAGAAAATATATTTAATAACCCTAAATTACTATTTACATTATAAAATAAGCTTTAGTCTACAAATGTATACCATAATAGTCAAATATAATATATTCTACTATACGAAGATTATATTTTTAGTCTTAGTCACGTTAATATATTAAATAATAATATTATAATTATTTAATTAATACATTATATTTGAAAAATTATAGCTATTAGTTTGATAGAAAATGATATATATTTCATTTTTGGGCTAAGTGGTTTTGTGCCCTAGAAAATATATTTGATAAAGTAATGTCACGGGACACTACTAAGTTCAGAGTCACTAGTTGAGAGAATGATCAAAAGTGATATGACTAGAAATATGACCGGAGTCACTAGTTGAGAGAATGATCAACAGTGACATGACCGAAGACACAAGTTGAGAGAATGATCAACAGTGTTATGACCAGAGTCACTAGTTGAAAGAATGATCAACAGTGATGTGACCAGAGTCACTAGTTGAAAGAATGATCAACAGTGATATGACCACCGACACGGGAATCGCCTAGTGACAAATACCTTTGAATAATAGTAAAATATAATTACTTGATAAATTCACTATTGGACGAAAGTTAGCCAATGAGTGATATGACCCCCGTCACATCGGAACTGCCACCATGTGACAAATACTGATTGAGTTTTTTGGTAAATATAAACAAATATAAAAACCTTGATGCTGTAAAGTATAACAATATATTTTTATAAAAATGGAATAAACTCGCCAGTATTTATTACTGATAAACTGTTTTCAAAACACGTTTCAGGTAATTTGCTAGAAGCCAGCTATGGAGCACTGAATGCTTAAATAAAGTGGCCATAAACGCCTGAATAAAAGAAGAAACTTATGTTTTATTTATTTGGGTTTATCCCTATAAAAACAATTGAATTAAATATGGGTTTTAGCCCGTTTGTTTAATATTACAAGTTCGGTGTTTTATAAACTCTGAATTTATTTCCTAACTACGATCCTGATGAAAAATTTTCCGTTGCATAATTAAAAAACACCGATACCATCTGACTGGTTCACGGCTCCCGCTCCCAGGGTGGGGTCGAGGGCTGTGACAGAAGGTGGTATCAGAGCCACTAGTTTAAGCTATTTAGGTGTTCTTTTAATACCTAAACTTAAACAATAAAGTTAGGAAATTAATACAAAGTAACATATGTGTTATTTTTGTAGATTTAAATATATGAATATATATATGTAGATATGCACATATAATTCCTGGAAGTATTATTTTGTTTTAATTATTCTGGGATATTAATAATTGAAAATGTTTATAATTCAGATGTCGAATGAAGTATCACATAATCCAGAAGTTCATGCTAATAATGAAAATCCTTTGGATAAAAATGCTATAGAAAATATAATAGCCCAAGGAATAGCTAATGCTATACCTTTAATAATTAAAGCTGTTAAAAATCCCGCAGAACCCACCAAAGTTGTGAGTAGCAAGCATACTCACGACGACAGTTTTAGCCATAGTGTCAATGGAGGCAATGATGATATTATCAAAACCCCATTTCCCAATAAAATGAAGGCGATGACTCTCGGGTGTACCTACAAAGAATTTTTAGCTTGTAAACCAACTGAGTTCGCCGGCAGTGAAGGAGCCACGGCTGCTCTACGATGGTTGGAAAAGACGGAAGTTGTTCTTAAGATCAGCAAATGTGCCAAAGAAGATAAGGTGATGTATGCTTCCAACCTCTTTAAAGAAGAAGCCTTAGAATGGTGGAATACAATCCTTCAGGCAAAAGGAAGTGACATGGCTTATGCCATGAGCTGGGAAAAATTCAAGGAAATGGCAAAAAGGAAATTTTGTCCTCTTTATGAAAAAGAACGAATGGCTAACGAATTCCTAAATCATAAAATGATAGACGTGAATTGTCGTAAACATACGACAACGTTCTTCGAATACGCAAGAATGGTACCAACTCTGGCTTCGCCAGAACCCGTACTAATTTCTCGTTATATTCGGGGATTAGTTAGTGAAATCCGAGACATAGTCAAGGCCGCTAGACCACAGACTATCGAAGAAACAATCGAACTAGCTAACACCCTGACAGATGAACTAATCCGCACAAGAGAAGAAAACAAGAAGAAATAGTTAGCCCAGAAAATTTCCCAAGAATTCTACAAGAAGAAAGGAACTGAACCGTCATTGGAGCAACCTGCCTGCAAAAACTGTAACAAAAAGCATTCAGGAAGATGCCGTTTTAGGAGAACACTCTACTGTAACTTCTGCAAGATGGCCGGGCATATAGAGGAAGAATGTAGAACGAAAACTAATATTTGTTACAATTGTGGAGAAACAGGACACATCAAACCGTATTGCCCAAAACTGACTAAAGCACTCGACAACAAGGCAAAAACAACAGACAGAGCTAAGAAGAACGCGCGAGCATTTGTACTTACTACGCAAGAAGCAGAAATGATTCTAGACATAATCGCTGATACGTAATATCTAAGTCAAGTTATTATTTAACCCTAATATAAATAAAAGTTTTTTTTAAATAAATGCATCCTGTCAAGTACTTCATCTATTCAGAATCATAACAGACTTATTTGATCTTCACTTTCATTGAATCATTTAATTGGTTACGACACCTTGTGGTGGCATTTTCTTTAATTTGAAGCTTGCGCTAATCTCATTTTCACACCTGATGTACAGATTTATTTATTTAATTTCTGTTGGATCATTATCTTAAACGGTCTTAATACAATTATGTGTTAAGATAAGAGTACTCAAATTCGTATTATATTCCGGTGTACCTCTAAAGATTCTTTCATCATTGATCGAAATTTCTATGATATTCGTTTGATCTTTCATTATCAATTGAAAATCCTATAATATTTATTTGAAATGAATATCCAAATTTACTTCATTAAAACTTTCAGTTAATTACGAAAACGGTGAAATTGTTCGGTCACCGTAATTATTGAACTATTTCGATCCTTACGACACCCTGCGGCGTCGATATAAACTTGTAGCTTGCGCTAATCATAATCATACGAATCATGCAAAACTACGTACGTCTTTCCTTTGATTCATCATTCAAAAGTAGTCTTGATACAATTATGTACTAAGACAATGATATACTAAACTTTATTGTATTTCGGTGTATCCTTACAATTCAATAAATGTCAACACACTGATTTTTCTCTTGTTATGGTTCGATAGTTGACAAATCATTTTCGTGCTTCTATTTCATTTGAGCTTGTTGATTCTGAGTCTTCCTCAGTTAATAATAAAGTAAGTTTTCTTTCGACAATGAACTCTATTGTTTCTAAAAGTCATTTACAACCTATAAACAGTCAATTTAGACATCTATTGATCATATATCAGTTTTGGCTTGAACTTATTCACCTTGGAAATTATATCATTTCATCTCGTTCATTTGACATTGATTTTTTCAAATAATTCAGTTGAACCATTGAGTCCTATTTATTGTACAACTCATATTCACAAAATTTGATGTTTTGATTCTGTATCATTTACCTTAATAATGTTCTTATTGATTAAAACATAACATAACTCTAGAGGAGACATCGTAGCCCAAATCTCGAGGACGAGATTTAAAACAAGGTGTGGAGGATGTAACATTCCCAATTTTTTTTCATATAAGAGTTATAGGTTGTTTAAATTTATTAACCACTAGTAACTAGTTTTATTTTTAATATAATTGTTCGACCTATATAGTTTTAAAAACTACTTTATATATATTTGGTTGGAATGTTATATTAATTAATTGGCTTGTATATGTGTGCTATTTCTATTTTCTATATTAAAATAAAGTATATAAAATTCATATTATTAAACGGGCAGATTACGGGTAAGTTGTCTGTTAGAAATATGAAGTACCTAGATGGGCCTAGTGACTGTCTAATAATTAAATTTTAAAAATACATTGTATTTAAACTTACTCCGTTTTTAATGAAACTTGGTTCAAAATGTAGATACAAATATTCTAGTTCTAATGACATATTCGTTATTTTATAAAACGTTATATTTTAGAAGTTATAAGCGCCAAATAAGTGAAACAGTTAAATTAATTATAATATATATATATATATATAATAAAATATAATATAATATAATATGTAAACGTGTATAATAGAATAATAAAATTAAATCAACAATTGAAATGAAGTACGTGTGAGTGTGTGAACAAAACATGTATGAGTGTATGTGGCAATATTGGATGATTTTGAAGCAGTGTGGCAACTATAAATAGCAACACTACTCATAATTTACTCACCCTTTTCTTCTGCTTTATGTCTCACCTCTTTTATGGCATTTCCATAATACTATTTTTATTTTTAATCTATAATAATAATAATAAAGCGTTGTCCCGTTTTAAGTGTTTTAACTCCCGATCACCGCTACCCTTTCCGATTGATCTGGAGCCCCATAACGCATGTCAAGGCTCTGCCCGACTAAGTTCGTTGGGGTTCTGTCTCGTGACATAGGGATAAGGTTGAATTAGGGGTACTATACTTAACACGAGTGCAAATATATATATATATATATATTGTTTTAAAATAGCTCAGAAGTTATACCCAAGATTCTACAAGGAAGCTTTCTAGTTGAACCCTAAAGTTACAAAATGAGTCCGTTCTCTTTTCTCACAATTTTATCACCTTTTTGTGATACAGTTATATTTAAACATGCGTTCCAAAATTAAAAATGTTTATCAGTTATACTTACAGTGATTAAGTTTTTATATTTTGCAATAGCTGCCAATATATGAGGTTTGTATACATTACTTGACCCTCGTTACCATTGGCCAAAAAGTTAGCCAATAGTAGCATGACCACACGCATGGGGGAATTATGCCCCAGTAGCCATAGCCTATAACTAATATTATTTTTACATTACTATATTAAAGTTATTGAATAAAGCTTATAAATTTAGTATACTATATTAATTTTTTTGTAGGAGTTTATTTGGGTGTATCCACTATAACCCCTATACAAATATATATACATATGACTAGAGATTTAACATTTAAATCCTCATATATTTACATTAAATGTTCCAATCGATACAAATATATATATCCTTATTTTATTTAATTAGTTTATATTAAATTTAGTTATATACATCAATATTTTAAAACATTGTATTTAACATTAAAGTATAAACTGAATATAGCTACATTTAATTTATATACATAGCTACATTCAATTTATATGCAGTTGGTTCTTATAAATTGTTATATGATATTATAGAGCTTTATAATATACTGAAACGTTATTAATCATTATTAAAATATATATTAAAAAAATATATTTAATAACCCTAAATTACTATTTACATTATAAAATAAGGTTTAGCCTTTAAATGTATACCATAATAGTCGAATATAATATATTCTACTATACTAAGATTATATTTTTAGTCTTAGTCACGTTAATATATTAAATAATAATATTATAATTATTTAATTAATATATTATATTTGATAAGTTATAGCTATTAGTTTGATAGAAAATGATATATATTTCATTTTTGAGCTAAGTGGTTTTGTGCCCTAGAAAATATATTTGATAAAATAATGTCACGGGACACTACTAAGTTCAGAGTCACTAGTTGAGAGAATGATCAACAGTGATATGACTAGAAATATGACCGGAGTCACTAGTTGAGAGAATGATCAACAGTGACATGACCGAAGACACTAGTTGAGAGAATGATCAACAGTGTTATGACCACAGGCACTAGTTGAGAGAATGATCAACAGTGTTATGACCAGAGTCACTAATTGAAAGAATGATCAACAGTGATGTGACCAGAGTCACTAGTTGAAAGAATGATCAACAGTGATATGACCACCGACACGGGAATCGCCTAGTGACAAATACCTTTGAATAATAGTAAAATATAATTACTTGATAAATTCACTATTGGACGAAAGTTAGCTAATGAGTGATATGACCCCCGTCACATCGGAACTGCCACCATGTGACAAATACTGATTGAGTTTTTTGGTAAATATAAACAAATATAAAAACCTTGATGCTGTAAAGTATAACAATATATTTTTATAAAAATGGAATGAACTCGCCAGTATTTATTACTGATAAACTGTTTTCAAAACACGTTTCAGGTAATTTGCTAGAAGCCAGCTATGGAGCACTGAATGCTTAAATAAAGTGGCCATAAACGCCTGAATAAAAGAAGAAACTTATGTTTTATTTATTTGGGTTTATCCCTATAAACACAATTGAATTAAATATGGGTTTTAGCCCGTTTGTTTAATATTACAAGTTCGGTGTTTTATAAACTCTGAAATTATTTCCTAACTACGATCCTGATGAAAAATTTTCCGCTGCATAATTAATAAACACCGATACCATCTGGCTCCCGCTCCCAGGGTGGGGTCGGGGGCTGTGACACTACGCCATCAGGCTAGACTTTGAGAATACCAACAACACCGCAGAGTACGAAGCCCTTTTAGCAGGGATGAGGCTAGCCAAAAAGAAGAGAGCAAAACATGTGGAGGCCAGTACGGACTCGCAGTTAGTGGTCGAGCAGTACCAGGGGGAATATGAGGCTAAAGACAGGACAATGGCTCAATACGTGGCAAAGGTAAAACAAACAGCTAAGGCTTTCCAGACCTTTAAGCTAGAGTATATCCCCCGAGGGAGAAACAGGAAATCTGATGCCCTCAGCAAGCTGGCCTCCGTGGCGTTTGACCACCTAGCAAGAGAAATCAAAGTGGAAGTCCTGACTTCCCCTTCTCTTTACACAGCAGAGGTGTCCACAATCGAGGACGCACAAGAGACATGGATGACACCGATTGTAAGATTCCTCAGAGACGGAACATTACCCGAGGGAGACTGGGCAGCCAGAAAGGTAAGAGTCAAAGCTTTACAATATGAGTTGATTGATGGAGAAATTTACCGAAGGTCATACCTGGGCCCATCCCTGAAGTGCGTCGATAATGAAGAGGCTAAGTATGTGATCAGAGAAATACATGAGGGGATTTGTGGGATGCATTCTGGGCCAAAGACAGTAGTGGCGAAGGCGATGAATGCGGGATTCTATTGGCCCAGAATGTATGAGACAGCATCCGAGGAGATCAAGAGATGTGACAATTGCCAGGTCCATGCACCCATGACGCACTGCCATAAACACCCAATGATACCTGTTTCAACGTCTTGGCACTTCCAGAAGTGGACCATCAACATAATTGGGCCGTTCCCAGAAGGCCCGGGAGGGGTTAAGTATGTGGTGGTTGCCATCGATTATTTTACCAACTAGATAGAGGCAAGGCCCTTGGCTAAAATAACTAGGGAGCAGATGAGACTGTTTGTGCTAGACAACATCATTTGCAGATACGGGGTCCCAAAAGAACTGGTAAGTGATAACGGCGTCCAATTTGCTGGAAAACCCTTCAGGCCATGGTGCGAGCAGATGCACATACACCAAGTGTTTACCTCCGTCACCCATGCCCAGAGCAATGGACTAGTGGAAAGAGCAAATCAAAGCGTTATCAAAGGGATGAAAGGGAGACTTGGAAGGAAACAAAAAGGGTGGCTGGAGGAATTGCCATTTGTGCTATGGGCATACAGGACCACCCCCAAGGACTGCAACGGGGAAACTCCTTTCAGCTTAACTTACGGGACGGAGGCTGTCATCCCGGCTGAAATAGGGTCCCCAACTGCCAGAATGAAGCTCAGGGAGGCCGAAAACGAGCAAGACCTCCGGATGAACCT
Organism: Helianthus tuberosus; assembly: GCA_030545235.1. NCBI lineage: Eukaryota > Viridiplantae > Streptophyta > Magnoliopsida > Asterales > Asteraceae > Helianthus > Helianthus tuberosus. The sequence continues at coordinate 36,574 of JARYGA010015654.1, forward strand.
GAATTTGCTTGAAGAGAGAAGGGAAGTGGCAGCAGTCAGGGAGGCCAAGTACAAAAAGCAGCTTGAAAGCTATTAGAATGCTAAAATGAAAAAGCTTAATCTCATCCCGGGGGATTTGGTCTTAAGAGCAAACGAGGCCAGCCTGCAGGAGAACGCCAGAAAACTAGGGCCCAACTGGGAAGGACCTTACCGGGTTGCATGGGCAAACGGCAAAGGAAGTTGCAAGCTGGAAACACTTCAAGGCAAGGAGGTTCCCAGAACATGGAACCTCATGCAACTCAGGAAGTACCACATCTGAGGTATAAAAAGGTCTTTTAGGAAAAACGGCCAGGGAGCCACTTTTGTAATAATTAACTGCTAGTCAGGGGCTTACCCCCAAGAAAAAATCTTTTGTAAAAACTTGTACTGGGGAACTTGGTCCCTAAGGAATGAATGACAAACAGACAACTCACTTGTCCCCTTTTGGCAAAATAACAGGTGTTATACCAGGGCAGACATGCCCATAAAAGCTATAAACCTAACAATAAACAAAACCACGTGTACAAGGTATACCAAACATAGCAAACGCCCGGCTGTGGGGCAAAATAGGGTCTAGCTAACCCAAAGAAAACGGAAAAACAAGCCAAAAACATAATCTTACGTTATAGACTTGTCCAGCGATTGTCCTCGAACAGACAATCCTGGTTTATAAAGCAAACCATGAACACAACATACTTTTGTAAACAACTACAAAAAGAAGCTTTTCATGTACGAATTACAAGGTGAATGTACAACAGGAAGCTCTATTGGCCTTAAAAAGAAAAGCTAATATACAAGCTACAAAGTTTGGTAGACAGACTAAAACACAGTTTCTCGTAAATATACTACAAACAACTAAAAGTCTTCAGGAAAATGCCGGCTTGATCCCTGGCAAAGACTCCTGCAAAAAAAAAAAAAAACACACCAAAAAAGCAAGACAGCAATGTACGGTCATAAGTCATACGGTTAAGTACCAGAAGAGCCCCTACACAAAGGCTCTCCCCCCAAGCATCAAAACGTTAAAAGTGTCCTAGAGTGCATAATTGTTTAGATTACAACCATATCGAAGCAGGTTAATGTTCAGAAATTACTGGGAGCCACCCCCAGACAAAGACTTCGGAGACGAGGGACCGGCAGGAGTGAGCAGGACTTTCAATTCATCGATGGATATCATAGGATGCTCCAGGATCTTCTCAAGAATGGCTAGGGTCTTACCCCCAAACTCCTTGTCCAACTTAGACAACCGCTTCTTAGCCTTGGAATTGTAAAGCGGAGTTTCCTTCCTGTCCAAGCCCTGAGCAGAATAAATGTACCCATCCTTCATGCCTGACTGATATCCAACGTCCCGATACGCCCTATAAACCTGCTTAAGACTACTCTTGAACTCTTCCGATTGAGAGACGGTAGTAAGAAAGGCTCTGAAGCCTTCAGTAATCAACCAATGCTTCTCCTTAGCCAACCTTTGGTTATCATTGTAGGTCCCTCGGAGGTTGAGGTTCAACCTAATCCTTGTTATGTTAACCAACCCGGTTGTGCGGAATCCAACCGGAAAGGCAAACCGAGATAGAACAAGCACAAACACAACACACAATCTTCACCGATTAACACCACTTGTATTAATACGTATGAAAGGTCTGTTACAATGCAATGTTTACAAATCTATTTTGCAAACTCTCTCAGTGTGTGTGTGTTCCCTGTCTCACTCTTGTCTCTCTAGTCTCACTTGTCTGTCTCTAAAGAAAGTGAACATAACACATGGGTATTTATACCCAACACAGCTCGTCTGGTCGAAGGATCAGACAGACTGATCGTAAGATCATCTGTCGATCTGAAACCTACCGAAGGATCACATATACCTCGAAGGATGATATCCTTCGAGGTTCATCCATCGAAGGTTCATCTTTCGAGCTCATCGAAGGATCTAAACAATCCTTCGATGACACATCCTTCGACACAGACATATTACAACCATTGCTTAACTGTTTGGCCAAGTCAAACCGGAGGATGGTTGACTTGGTCAAACTTACAAGACTAACAAAGACATCGTTTGGTATCATGACAAAATACAGACAAAGTACAGACACAAGTGCACCAACAAACTCCCCCTTGGCTGTAGCTTTGTCTCGATCTTAATTCTTGTAGGTCCCTCGTGTCTTCAAGTCTTTGACGTCCTTTCAAGTGTTCAATGTCGGAGGATCTTTAAAGTCTTCACGTCTTGAAAGCAGAAAGTGTACCAACAAACTCCCCGTTTCATGTAGGAAGTGTGTTGACACACTCCCCCTTAACATAAGTTCCCCATTGAGTTATGCTCGTGAAAGTCTTGATCTTTACAAGTTGTGATCCTTGTGGTGTTGATGATGGTCAGCGGCAACTCGATCATCTTCATCATTTGAGTGCCTTCACGTTGTGTCTTCATTCCGAGGCTTGTCATCGACCATGTTCTCCTTGCCTTTAGAATCTGCACATGCAAGAAATCTGAACCAGTAGAAGATCTCCATCTTGTTCTTTGATGAAAAGAGTACAATCGATAAGACCTCTGCGAAATCCATTCTCCAGCAGATAATTAGATAAGGTTGCGTACCAAGCTTGCGGTGCTTGATGTAGCCCATAGAGAGCTTTGTTGAGCAACCAAACCCGATCGGGATGGATAGGATCTTCAAAACCTGGAGGCTGTTCGACGTACACCTCTTCTTCCACCACACCATGTAAGAATGCACTTTTCACGTCCATCTGGTATACCTTGAAACCTTTGAAAGAGGCATAAGCCAGAAAAATCCGAATTGCTTCTAGACGTGCAACAGGTGCATACACTTCGTTGTAGTCGATCCCTTCAATCTGACGAAAACCTTGAACGACTAGCCTTGCTTTGTTTCGAATAACGACTCCACGGTCATCCTTTTTGCATTTAAACACCCAACGGGTACCAATCTTCTTGTAACCAGCAGGTTTCTCTACGAGTTTCCAAACACCAAGCTTCTGGAATTGTTGCAGCTCTTCCAGCATTGCTTCAACCCATGAGTTATCTTTCAAAGCTTCTTTCCAAGTTCTTGGCTCTTCCTGTGAGACATAACACGCGAAAGACCAATCATTTTGTTGACCAGATTCTCGGATAGTTGCATACAAGCCTGCATTGTTGTTGTTTCGCAACATGTTTCTTGTTTGAACGCCACTTTGTACATTTCCGATGATGTTTTGTTGAGGATGGGTATTGTGAATCCTTGTCTCTGGATTATCTTGAACTGGAATATTTGTACCCAGATTGTTGAGATTGAGATCAACAATCAATTCAAGGCCCGGAATTGACGAAGAGGATGATGCAGTAGCTTCAGCTGGTCTAGGAACATCCACTGGATGTGTACCCTCTGAAGTACCATGTACTGCTGTTGTTGGAGCCTCTTGATCTGCATCGAGAAATTCATCATCCTCTGAAGATTCGTTCAATTCGGTAGCATCGTGAAAATCCTCATTGTCGAGAGCATTATTGTTCACCGAAGATGGTTCTTGATTGACAATAATTGGACGAACCAACGGTGAATCTGTTGCATTGTCACTCTCGAAAAACATCCTTGCTGCAGCATTTTCTTAAACTGCTTTAACATTGATCGAATTGAAAAAGTCATCGTACTCAAACATCCAAGGCTGACCAGGACATTTGACTGGTAAAGTGTGCCTTTGTACTCTGACTTCAGACCATTCCTCGACCCTTTTAGTCTCTAGATTCCAGACTCTTAAGTTCGGGGTAGCATACCTAAGAAAGTATCCATCAATTGCTTTTGCCCCAAACTTGCCATTAGGATCGATCATTGTGCATGGAGCTCCAAACGGTTCAAGATATGACAAATCTGGTTTCCATTTGTTAATAAGCTCAAAGCAGGTCTTGTTGTGCCTTTTGACTGTAAGGACTCGGTTCAACGTATAACATGCAGATGCCACAGCTTCAGTCCAGAATGGAATCGGCAATTGTGACTCTACTAACATTGTCCTAGCAGTCTCGATCAATGTGCGGTTCTTACGTTCAGCGACGCCATTCTGTTGAGGAGTGTAAGCTGCACTAAATTCGTGAAGAATACCTTTTGAAGTGCAAAACTCCGCCATGGCATGATTTTTGAATTCAGTACCATTGTCGCTACGTATCCGCCTAACCTTCAACTTATATAGATTCTCAATCTGAATAATCAAGTTTTTGATAATACCGAAGGTTTCGCTCTTGTGTGCCATGAACGCCACCCAAGAAAATCTTGAATAATCATCAGTTATCACGAGGCAATATTGATCATTCCTAATGCTTTTGTGCTTGACAGGACCGAACAAATCCATGTGCAAACGTTCAAGAGGAACAGCCACCGTGTTGACTTTCTTTGTAGGGTGTCGCTTCTTCGTTTGTTTTCCTTTCTGGCACGAGACACAGATGTCTTGAAGATGGAAATTTTTAAGGGGAACACCATTCACTAATTCATTTGACACCAAATGATTCATTTTGCGTAAGTGAATGTGACCCATTCGTCTGTGCCATGAGATTGTGTCTTTTTCTGTGGCTTTGGAAACGAAACAAGTTGCTTGTGCAGACGTTGTGATAGCTTGGCTCATATCAAGGACATACAGATCATTTATCCTTGGAGCCGACAAGAGAATCCATTCTTTTGGAATTTTGAAGCCGGGTTTCAGCACATAACATCCATTTGCATCAAAGTGTACTGAGAACTGCTTATCACAAATTTGAGAAACACTAAGAAGATTGTGATCAAGTTGTTGTACGAAGTTGATCTTATCAAAGCTAACAACCCCGTTGGAAATCATTCCTTCACCCGTAATATATCCGCCTTTATCTCCAGCAAAAGCAACATAACCTCCTCTAATAGATTTGACGTCGTAGAGAAGCTTCATGTCGCCTGTCATGTGCCTGGATGCCCCACTATCAACAATCCAATGACTACTGATAGTTCCTCCTGGAACACCCTGCACATGAACTCACTTGATTAGTTGGAGATGGGGACCCAAGCCATTGTGGTCTTGGGTCTTCCATTTTCATCAACAACAATAACTTCTATTCTTTGATGATTCATAAATTGTGATGGTCCCTCTGAACTTGTGGTCAATTTAGGTTTCCATGTCTGTTGAGTTTTACTAGTTTGATTGTTTGACAATTTAACTTCGTGATTGTTTGAAGTTTTTCAAAATTTTGAGTTTTCTGGTTTAACTGAAACAGATTGTTTTTGAACCACATCAGTTTTAAGTGCCTTTTCAATCACCTTGACTTGTTGACGTTTCTGTTTCTTTTCCCTTTCTCTTACAAGTCGGGGATCTTGTTTTTACAGAAACAGATCGCTTTTGGTGATTGCGTTCACGGGGATCATCATCAATTGCTTTCAACTTATGAAGATACGGACAGTTTCGAATTATATGTCCAATTGTACCACATTCAAAACATGATCTTCGTTCAACAAACCCCGAAGTATCATGTGATCGTCTTGCCGATGATGAACTTTGTGATCCCGAGGTACTAGGTTTTGAACTATTTGGTTCATTCCTTTTCATCACTGTTGCTTTCTTGACAAAATCTAAGTTAGATTGATTTTAAAACGTTTCAATTTTGTCCGTTCCCTTAGATTTCACAAAGTTCACATTCTTGTTCTTCTTCTTATTCGGCTTCTTTTGACTTTGAGCCGGCAATATTCCTTTTTGTTTGTTATGATTTTGCTGCCTTTTCTCTGTTGGTAATTTCTGATTGCCAAATTGTTTTCTAACTTCAGCCTTTGGGATAGGAGGGCACTGTGTTACCACAACGTGTGATCCTTTCTTACCCAAAAACTTACTTGTTGAATTTTCAAAGACTTTACTGATTAATGATTGATTAACATTCTTAATAGGAAAATCTTTGTCTGAATAAATTTTATTATCACCAACAAGAGTATACAGCAAATCCACACTCTCCGACTCTTGTGCAGACAAAGACTCGATTGCAACAGTCTTAGCGGGTTTTGCAGGAGGATCACACAGAATATGATTCTCAAGAGGTATGTCCTCTTCTTTTATCACCGCATCAGACTTTGCTGAATCAGTATCATCAGATTCATCATCAGAAGAATCAGCATCCTCAACAACAACTGGAGGATCTTGATTCTGTTCAGCAGAAGACACACATGTATCTGCTGACACATCCGAATCTGATGAAACTTCTTTCTTGTATCCAAGCCCTGTTGCAAATTCCTCAACGTCCAAAGGAACAGATGGTTCAAAGTGAGTTCTATACTCCTCATCAGGCATGGCATCATAATTGTTTCTCACGGGTGGTGGACATTTCTTGTAACCTATGCATGTGACATCCCGTTTCTCTTTCTGAACGTCAATGATGTGATCCAACACATAGCTAGAGCTCAAATAACTGTCTAACTTGAGTCGGATCGCCTCACTTTCAGTTTTAACACAAGCCATTTCCTTTTGCATTACCTCAAGACGAGTTATATACAAATTAATGTCAGTTTGTTTTCTGGAAACCATTTTTGTCAGCTCTGTTTTATCTTTCTTTAATGTCTCAATCATCGATTTAAATTCCTTTTCATGGTTTTCATAAAACATGTTGGCTTCAGTGCACTTCGAGAGATCCACGGTTAACTTCTGATTGTGGATGAATGTCACATCATATTTCTCTTGCAAAGCCTCGTGTTTGCTTTGCAATTCACACCACTTATCATTCAACGAAACATGTTTGTCTTGCAAGTCAAACAAACTAGCTTGTAAAGCATCATGTTTGCCTTGCAACTCAGACATGTTTGTCTCTAAATCAGCACATTTAATACGCAAACTATCACACTTATCACAACTAACAGAAGTGGGTTCATCGACACATACCTGACTTGATGAACTGTCGACATTAGCCATAAAGGCTGAATGGAGAGAAGACGAAGAATAAGCAGCTTGATCCACCAAAATAGATCTTCTCTCAATTCCTGCTGTAGCTTCTTCCAATAGCTCATCAATATCTGCATTAACTGACGCAGTTGATGTGTCATCTTCCTGATCGTTCCCTGAACTCGAGGACTCTTCATCTGAACTTCCACTGTAACCGGAGCTGTCTTCATCTTCAGAAGATTCACCACCATTGGTGGAAGATTCTCCACCACTGGCGTGTTTAAGATCCTTGACAACTTCAGCAAAACAAGCTGTTCCATCTGGAGCATCATTTCCCAACTGAATTGACCAATCACAACCTTCATCTACTTGAACCACAAGTGCCTGGTTGGCATTAGATGGTCCTGCTTGACTCTGGTTGTTGACAGGCACCAATGTGCGCTCATTGTTCCTTACTTGGTTCTGATTTGCCCTGTTGCCTTGACCTCTGAAAGGATTTTGGTTTCCATGTTGAGATGGCCTCGTACATTAACGTTTGAAATGACCACGTTCACCACAATTGAAACACTTAACAGCCTGTTTATCAAACCCATACTTGGTGTCTTTCTCGCTTTCCAAGCTGGTTCTGCCAGTTCTTTCCATGAAATCCTTTGCTCGCCTAACAGCACTGGCAAAGGCCCACTTGATGTCCATCATCTCCATCTCCTCTTTATCGATCTGCTGATAGTCTTCTTGTGTCAGATTAATGTTACCAATCTGACCTTCCACTAATCCACAGTATGCGCTCACCAAAGTGTTTAGCAACTCCATGTGTTCCTTTGCTACTTCCACACTGACTTTAGAAAAGCTTGAGGTGTCGAGCCGTACTGTATTTGGCTTTGATTGTTGACCAGCAGATGATGTGCTTCCATAACACGCTTGCTGTTGAGGAAGAAGTGGATTCCCATACATGTCTGTTGGTCCGGTAGATTGAGGAGGAAGTGGATTCCCATACATGTCTGTTGGTCCGGTAGATCGAACAGGTAATGGATTTCTGAACATATCAGTTGCTCTGATAGGTCGTTCGCTTTGCTGTTGTGGTACTGGTTGAGGAACTGGTTCAAGCGGATTTCCATACATGTCTGTTGGAGGAGGCTTGACTGGAACTTGGATAGTATTGCCATACATGTCAGTGCTAGACACAAACGCTGTTTGAATTGGAGCGTGTGAAGAAGGTTTTGTAGAAGTGCTAGAAGTTCCATAATACATTTCAGGATTTTGTGGCACGGGAACTCTTTTTGCCTTGAGAGTTTCTTCCTGATTCTTGTTTTCCAGGAGTTGAACAAAGTCATTGAAGTTTGTTGTAGCTAAAGTGCCATTTTACTTCATGATTTCCAAGAAAGTATTCCATTGAGGTGGCAACGCATCTGCAAACTTTTTCACAATCTCTGCTGGAGTTGTAACAACCTCAAAATTTGCTAATTCAGTCAGCAAATGATTAAATCGACTTGTCAAATCTCCTAAAGATTCATTCTCCATACAAGTAAAACCATCAAACTCTTTCTTTAGCAATTCACGTCTCAATTGACGTGTCGCTTCATTTCCTACGCCCCTTGTCTTCAATGCGTCCCACAACCTCTTCGTTGTCTTGTAACTGACAAACTGATGATAAATATCTTTACTTAACGCCTGAGTAAGAATGGCATATGCCTTCTTTTCCAAATCATAGACCTTCTTCTGATCTTCCGTAAGATCTGCAAACGTAGCAGCAGATGATGCGGCAACCTCTATTGTTTGATCGAAATCTGTGATGAACCGCAACCACAATTCTGTATTTTGTCCAAGGACGTATGTATGAAATCTGTCAATCCATCCTGGATATTCATATAAGTGCATCAACTTTGGAGGCCGATTCAAACTTCCGGTTTCGCTCTCGCTTAAGAGAATGCTTTGAATACTTGGAGTTTGATTTGATACGAATGCCCATTGACCGGTAGAAGTTGCATTAGCTTGAGAAGATACCGGTGCGGGAGACGGAGTACCAAAATACATCTCTGTATTTACCGGAGTACCCCATCTTGGATTCATTTTTGATCAAGAACAATAACACCTAAAAAATCACAAACTTGTTAAACATAAACAGACTAAGGACGAAAGATCAAGACTTGTTCGAAGGATCAACAGTGTTCGAAAGATCACTGTTGAATTTCGAACAATGATTTCGAAAGATTCTCCAAACGAAGGATCCTTATCTTTCGAAAAAGAACTGTAGACCGAAAGATGTATGCTTCGACAAGATTCCTTGTATCGAAGGATAAAACACAGACTTCGAAGGATGTTCGAAGGATGACTATCTATCGAACTTCCTTTGATCGAAAGATGATCTTTCGACTTCGAAGGATATCCTTCGATCGGTACTGACACAGTTGACAAAAGATGACAGGTTGGTGAAA